>VXAA01000605.1:533853-566424 GCA_013399115.1 Anseranas semipalmata
GGAAGCCGCCCCCGGAAAAAAAAAAAAAAAAAAAAAAAAAAAAAAAAAAAACCACGGAGGGGAAGGGTGCGGTGCGCTTGGGCAGGGGGAGCAGCGGGGAGGGATGGGGTGCGCTCGGGGAAGAGGGGATGGAGATGGGCGGTGGGCTACGGGAGGTGGAGGGGTGGGGGCTGCATCCTCTGGGCAGGGGGAGGCGGAGGGGGTTGTGCTTGAGGAGAGGTGGAGGGATGGGAGGGATGGAGTGTGCTTCNGGACAAGGAGAGCTGGAGGGGTGGGATGTGCTCGTGGTGGACAAGGAGAGCTGGAGGGGTGGGCTTGGTAAGAAGACATGGAGGGATGAGTTGTGCCAGCAGCAAAGGACTGGGTGCGCAAGGTGACACGGAGGGACGGGTCTGCTTGCCGTTAGCCAGGTGGTGCTCCTGGCGCAGCGCGGTGTTATTTCTCAAGGTGGTGATGGCCTTGAGCAAGCTGTAGAGAAGCGAGCTGGCCCACGCCTGGCCCCACATGTGGCTTAGGGCCCCCCTGCTGCTGCTGGGTCCTCCCCGCAGTCTCCGTGCCTGCCCGCGTGCTGCTGGCTGACCCCCCCCGGGCACGCTCACCTGCGCTCGCTGTGATTTGAGATGGCTTTTACACGGAAAGAAATCTGAAATCACAACACGGCCCTTGTGACTTCGTTGCATAGTTTTGGGCGAGCTGCCAGCGATACGTGAGTCAGTCATCTGCCTCCTGCCCGTAGGAAAGTTGATATTTGGCACAGGCAACAGCCTTTTATGTCAAGAAGCTCCTTTCTGGGGGATCGGAGCCTCTGAAGGCAAGCGTCTAGGAAAGCTGATGGCTTTAACGTCTGTTGGAAGAGGAAGCTTTCACTAGCTTGGCTCAGAAACCCTTTTCCCTGTGTGTCTCGGGGTGTGATGCCCCAGCGAAGGCTACGGCTGGACGAGGCTTTTGCCGGTCCCGAGGGGACGGCTGGGCTGTGGCAGCATCCTGAGGTGTGCTGGGCCAGCGCCTGCCCTCAGAGCCCTTTAAGTTGGCTGCTGAGGAGCCTCTGCTGTGTTTGAGGAGGCATTGCTTTCCTCTCTCATCCTTTGGTATAAACTTACATGGTATGTAGGTTTATTTGCTCGACTCGATGTTTTTAAGGTCTTACGTTCAGCTGCGCAAACACCCGCGCTTGTAACCCAGGCCGGTTCAGGGAGAGCTGCCCTTTGGCCGTACGATTCCTGTTACGTAAGGAACTGTTCCTTCAGAACAGGTCTGTTGGGTTTTTAGGATGTGCACCCGGTGCCTTGCACCGCTGGGCACCTGTGGTTTCCTCCCCGCAGTGCAAGAAGCGAGGCGGAGGGACGGAGGGGGTTCTTTTGGGCAGAGCCAGGGAAGATGTGGTCTTGCTCTGCCATGTGGATTTGGAGACAGAGCTGATAGCTGGGCATATATTTAAGTGACTGTTCCTCCAGCGAGGCAGAAAACCAGTGCCCCTTGATCCTGTCCAGCTTAGCAATGCTTCCTCCCCAGAAAGAGGGACAATCTTGAAAGGCAACCTGTCCCCCTGTCTCTGCGGTAGCACCGAGAGACGGGCCCTTCTTTTGGGCATAGACGGGAGAGGAGATGCTTTGCCTCCTGGGGCAGCTGGGCACGAACCCAGAGCTGGTTGAGTCACAAGGTCCATTTATTCCTTGACGTTACTTTAAAATAGCGGTAGAGCAATAGGAAGGATGGGAGGCTCAGCGTACAAAACGGGGGGTAACGGGCCAGGGCGTCTGCAGCGCTCGCCTCCGGCTGCGTGCAGCCCTGGTGCCACGCTCAGAGCCGCGTGTGCGAGCCCAGTGGAGCAGGGCAGGAAGCCCCGGTGCTTAGAGTGGGGCTGCCTCGCACCAGCTCCGGATCCGGCCCACCTCGCAGCGAGGCTGGCTTGCTGGGGCTTGCTGCTGGGCGATGGAGCCATTACAGCCGGGCTGCTATCAGTGTTGCACAACATGGGCAGGGCGAAAAATAGCCCGCTGTGGTTTCAGGCCGCCAGCAAGCTCTGACGTTTTTTATTTCAGTTCCCCTAAATAAAGCGGCGTGGCTGTGGGAAGCGTGGGCCCCTGGGAAGCTGCTCCACAAAAGCTGCTTCTCGCCACGGCTCCTCCAAGCGGGGCCCGGGGGCCCCGGTGGGCAAAGTCACGGGGGGGAGATCAGTGGGAGCAGCCCCAGCCCCTCGGAGCAGCCCTCTGCTTTATTTCTGTTTAACAGCGCCTAAAGTTCAAGGAATTACACAGCTGGGAAGGGAGAATCACCTCGAGATAGCTGCGCTGGCGTCTGGGCAATGCGGTCTAACCAGCAGCATCTGATCAAAAGCCAACGCGTGACCGACCCGCAGCATGAATAATACCAGCGGGCAGAGGTGATGAAAGGAAAACGAATGTTGCAGAAACGAAAACAAGAGTAAGAGAGAAAGGAAAGTGGCTGCTATTTCTCAGAACTCTGTTATTTGTGCTGAATCAGCCCCGAGCTGTTTCCGTGCCTCCCTATACGATCTTAAAGAAATCTTTGCTACCGCTTCCTTACGAGAGCCCTTCTTCTGCTCTTCCAGGCGCTGCCTGGTGTCGGCGGCTTTGTGTTCGCGGAGGAGCTCTTTGCTTCTCTCTCTTTCCCTTTTCCTGTTTCTGCAGACCGCAGCTCGGTGGTTCCTGTTGATGCTGGTGAGCGCAGGAGCAGGAAGCGAAGCTCCGTGAGCCAAAGGTCGCCCCGGGAAAGCGCGGCAGGGCGCGGCCGTGCCAAGCGTGGGCACTGATGGCTGCGCGCTGGCCTCGGCGGGACGCCACATTGTTTTCATCGCTTACATCGCTCTGTCTTGTTTGCTCTTCTCTGGCACATGTCCTCCAGGGCTCGCTCTCACTCTTACAAGTGGAATCACGGAGTCATTCAGGTGGAAAAGGCCTTCACGATCACCAAGTCCAAACACCAACCTGACCCACCAAGTCCCATCACTAAACCATGTCCCTTAGTGCCACATCCGCACATCTCTTGAATACCTCCAGGGATGGGGACTCTGCTGCCCTGGGGCATGAGCCTGAGCTTCACTTCACAGACAATAAAGAAACTAAGGAGAACTCCACTTGCAGAGGTCTGCTATTTAAATATTACCTAATTGCCCTACCACCAGTCCGTAGACTCTCCCTCCTATGCTGTTTTCTCTAGCCTGTTTTCCTTTGAAGATTTATTATTTAATTTTCTTAGCAAAAGTCTTGTTCACGTACTGCAGCGCTCTCCCACTTCTCCTCCATGACCCCCTGTGTGCCAAGCAAGATGCATTAATTATTTTCATGGTGGAAAATGCTTCTGAAGGATGACTGGCACGTTTCTGATCTGATGCCCCCCAAAGGCAGGGGCAGTTTTCCTAGTGGCAGCAATAACATTTTGTTGAGGATGTGGTTAGGTACCAGAGCTCTTCCTTGATACAGCTGGAGTTCAAGGGAGTTTATATCGACTGTGTGCTCTTTAATCAAGCAGTAACTGTGAGAAAACTTAGTTGACTGAATTTTCCTGGTCTTAGGTTGTTACACAGTCACTTCCAAATTTGCCGGGGCAGATTATCTGGTGTGCTGAATTCCCTGTGAAAGCAGAAGCAAAGACACTCTAGGTGGTTCCATGTGAGGCCATTCCTGATTTTGGTGGTCATCAAAATGCTTTCTAAAGAGTTAAGAAGGACCCCCCCCGTAAGAGAAGGCAAAATTCATTAGGTAGTTTGTTAAGTGGGTTTTAACACTCGTGAAGGTAACAATATCTTTATAAAGGCCAGTCCTTGTAACTGCTATCCAGAACAAGTAGGCATTAGTAAAGTAAATATTGGCGTTGATCACCGTTTATCAAGCTGGTGGCGTATTTGCTGAAGAACTCTCCTCTGTGTGCATGGGTGTCTTTGCAAACACCACAGATACTGTTAGTACAGCTGCGCCATTGCTGCTGGGTTTTTTTGCACAAGTCTTTCTAGGGATTGTGCCTATGGTTATTTTTGATGGTTATTTGAATGTGCTCCATTCTGGAATACAGTGTATCATCACTTGATGCGCTGCCAGATCTTTTTCAGGCTCTGACTACTTCCTATTTCCCCCATTCTCTACCACCCTCTCTGCACTTGTCATGATTTTTGCATGCAGTCAATATAGCAGATGTGGGATTGAAAAGCCCATGGATGAGACAGTTGGTGTTTTCCTGGCATGCTGGTGCCTCCTGAAGTCTAACAGGAGAACTGGGGAATCCAAAGCAGGTGGTGACCTGAGATTCCTGGTCTGGCACCAAGCTGCCCCCCCCGAGTGCCACAGCATCTTTCCAGTGCCTTCCAGTGGGACAGGAGCTGCTCTGCAAGGTTAGAAGATTGTCATGCTAATCTGAACAATACTTTCCCTGTGCTGGGTGTTGGAAGTGCCTTCAATGATCTCCAGTTGGATAAAGAATCACTTAGTGCCCCTAAATCCCACAAAGCAGTTTTAAAGTGGAGAAAGATCTTATCTGGGGAACATGGAGAAAGAGGCAAACAGAATTAATACCAGAAAGCAGGGACTGAACCAAAAGGGAATGCAATATCTTTTGAGAAACCTTTTCCTTTGAAATTTTGAGGGTTTAAGTCTTCTTCACTGTAAAGATTAGAATTCTACATTTGGAAGAGGCAGACAGTATATGTCCAACATTGTAAGAAAGTATGGGATCTCCTCTACAATTCAAATCATCCATGATTTTGTGAATAAGAGCCTAGGTGTGTTTAGTCAGGGATTTCAGGGACGTGTCTTTGCTACAACACGAAAAAAATGAATATATGATTTGGGTTTCATTTTAAAACGTCTGTTTAGGAAAAAAAGGCACAAAATCATGAGACTGTTTTGTGGGTAGGTCATCGCAAACCTCAAGAGCTGGCAGGAGCGTGGGAGCAGGCTGTGCCCCCCTGTACTCATGGTCCCTACGCAGGCTCTAGAGGCTGAAAAGTGGGACAGGCTCAAGTCGTGTTGGCGTGAAAGCTGCCAGGGTGGGCGCAGACTGTGAAGGGAGAGGACCACTTGGCTCATCACTGGACTGACGACAGAGCTGGTATGAGAGGGCTGCCAGCATCGCATGATGCGAGGCAGTTTCGTTTTGAAGCTTTGCGTCTAATTGCTCTGAAATGAGCTCATTTCCTTTTTGGTTTTATTTTTCGTACTCAGAGACACAGACAAAAGGGGGAGGGTGTGATAGTCGCTGCTTGTTCTAGGCAGGAAAGAAAACGAAGCACCCCCACCACCCCCACCCCCGGAGATGGAAAGCCCCCTAGAGCTGCCCTGCAGACCCGGTGTGGGAGCTTTAGGCTCGAAGGGCTGCAAGGAACATGCCGTCAGCAATAACCTTGCACGGAAATGGAAGGAGACTTGTGCCTTCCTGCCAACCAGCGCTGCCTGTGGCGCGCTCAGCGATCCGCTCGTGGAGAAGAGGAGGACGTGCTGGGAGCGGTGGGACAGGGCGGTGAGGTGCTGACTGTACTCAAGATCCTGCTTCGTTTCCAGGGGACAGCAGGAAAAGCAAAGCCACCAGAGAGCTGAGCGCGTTGGATGTCCGCGCTGGCTCTAAACGTGGGGACGAGCTTCTCCCGTGCATCGGCGGTGGTGCGCCAGGTGCCCCTCCTGGCTGGGGACGCACCGGTGGTGCGGTGGTGGTGACTGGTGGGAGAGAGATAGCTGCTGGGGTGACCTTTGGCATTAAGAGTGCAGGCAAACAAGTCAGAAATAAAAAAGTCTCCTTTTGAGGGTTAGGACACTGTGTTCTTCCTCACCAGAGATCTCTCAGCAGATGCACCGGCCGACTCCAAGGGGCATAAAGGAGAAGTAAATAGAGGAAACGGGAAAAAGTGCTTTGCGCTTGACAACAGCAAAGTATTTTTGCACTTTACAACCTGTGTCTATTCTCTGGGTCCTCTGTGCTTCAGGGAGGTCCTGGCGGCATTCACTCCTGTCCCCCTCGTGGGCCCGGGTGCCACATGCGAGCCCCTTGGCAGGGCTGTCACCGTCCCCTCCGACTCCGCGCACGCGGGAGAGGAGCAGGGGAACGCGGGCACCCGGGGAGAGGAAGGGGGGGTCACGGGGAGGAAATGTGTGGGCTGCGTCCCACAGGCAGGTGTGGGACTCGGCTTTGTGCAGCAGTCATGCCTGGTGGCCGTGATGCCATCCTTCCTCCCTATTTCATCATCCTGCGGTGGGTGCTGGGGCCCTGCGGAGCTGGGCGGGGGGGTGATGTGCGCAGCCTGCACAGCTGCAAGGAGCTCAAAGAGCTGCACAGATCTGCAAAGACACGTGAAGTCTGATTTTTGTTGTTGTTATTGATTTTTTTCTTGTTTAACACACGGGAATTTAGTTGACAGGTGGTGGCAGGGGACACTGGGGTGTCCTGGGTGCCCGTGGGATGTCCCATGCCAGGAGGGCTGTGGGGTCCCGCTGAGTGTGGTGGGGAAGGGGGGGTGAAGCTGGCAGCCCCCTCAGCAGGGCACCTGGAGCCGGCTGCCCCGTGAGCCCCCACCTGCAGGGACACCTCAGGGGCTGTTGGGGTTCACCTTCTGCTGGGTGGTGGGTGCCTGGCTGTCTGCTCCCCTGCCCCAGGTGTCTCTGCTGACCCTGTGGTTGCTGGAGAGTTCTTGGTGACCCCATCGGATGCGACCTTCTTGGGTTGGCCATGGTGACCTCCGTGGGATGTGACACCCTTGGGTGACCCTGGTGACCCCATGGGATATGCCCCCCCCCCACCAGCATGTCCTTGATGATCATGTGGCATGTGACCTCCCCCTTGGGTGACCCAGGTGACCCCATGGTATATGACTCCCTGGGGTGACCTTGGTGACCTCCCCTGAGGTGTCACTGGTGGTTACGGGTGCTGGGACACCCCTGGGCTGGGAAGGGGTGAGCAGTGTGGGGCTGCTTCCCTGGCTGGCCTTTTGTGGAGTTCCCCAGTTTCTCTGGAGACCTGGCATCACCACCACAACCTGCTCCTCCTCCTCACTGGTGATGAAGATCTCACATTCCTTCACTCAGGCTGGGGGGTCATGCACAGGCTGTGGGGACAGCAGTGACAGGCAGGTGGCCTGGTGGCTGTCAGTGCAATTGTTGCACCCCTGGGATTCAGGTTCCTACTGCCCATGAGAGGCCATGTCAAGCAGAGGTCAACGTATATCTAGCAATAGTGGCATCCGGGTTTCCAGCCCAGTAGCTCACAGAATCACAAAATACAGTGTTTGGCAATAAATCTGGCAGTGATGGTGTGAAGTGTTAAAACCCATAAAGCTCATATCAGGGATGCCCACAGAGGTTTGCATGCTTGGTCAGATGAAATATTGTCAACATTCAGTTTTGACTCAGGCTGAATCACTGTGAAAACTGCTACTTTTGTGGTATGTCAGCAATTACCAAAAAGCAGAAAGTGATGGCATCCACAAAAATAGCAAGTGAAATACCTCATCAAGCTTTTAAAGACCTCAGTAAAAACATTCTTGGTGCCATATGTGGGAAATCAGAGCCATGAGGGCAGTCAGGCAATGCCACATTGGACTTGCAGTTCTGTGATACCTCAGAGGTATGAAGAGAATCTCCAGAATGCCTGCTTATGAATTTATCCTCCAAAAGACCAAAAGAAAAGCAGTGTGTTGAATCTAGTGTTGGCACCTCCAATAATCATTGTATCTGCTCATGATATTATTTGCAATACCTATTTCTTGCTTTACTTGTTCCTCCGTCTCCAGCTTTCCCTTCTTTCAATTTTTTTTTTTTTTTTTTTTGGTGTGTGTGATGCCTCTGGGTTTGGAGTGATTGTCTCTTCCTTCTATGTGATGTCCTACCAACCAACCACATTCTTAAATTAAAGAAAAACAAACACTGTGGAATTTAAGCAGAGTGGGTAAAAAGTAACCATACTATTCTTCCTTTTGATTTGTTGTTGGTGTAGTCTTTTTATCCTAGTCCGTAAGATATTTGAGATTAGGGTTACTGACACGATACTGGATTGACATTATTATTCATATTATTATTCTGTATACAAATTACATTATTAATCTACATAGATCGTTTGTAATATAATTGGTTGGAAATATGAGCTGTAAACATAATTGGAACAATCACCAAAACAATATGTTTCACTCAATACTTATGCCAGGTTAAAGGAAAACCACATTCTTTCACAGGTATATAGGCAAAGCGACTTGTTAGCTGAAAACCCCAGCGGCGACCTCCCGTCTTATGCTGAAGCAACAAGAGAAGTTCACTTTCATTGGTGTATTTGGAGGATTCATTGGCCAGGACTAGAGAAAGACTGTAAATATCCTTAACTGGAATTTTATTTGTTCTTTCTAATGTGGCTGTTTCATTGTTTCAGTTACTTTTAATATCCTCCCGTGAGTACAGCATCTTACAAATCCAACCGCCTGTAAACCCGGTTTCTATATACATAGAAAAGAAAACGCAAATTTAGAAACCAGACAGCCGGCAGCCAGGAAATGGAGGCTGTTCTGTGACCTTCCTCAGTGACAGCGGCCTTCGTGGTTTGCAGACTTCTCCCAGGAGCAGAACATGGTGTGTTGTTTGTAGAGCAAAGAGGAGGACGGGTTTCATAAGTGAGCAGAGCTTGCAAAAGCCGCAGTTGTGGTGCATCCAGGTATCTAATACCTGCTATTTCTCTTCGCTATTTACTTCTCCTCTGCACAGCCAGGAGCTGGCTGCTCGGGCATGGTGCGTAACAGCCTTTTGGAGGAAGCACTCCGTGCAGCCTGCTGCCAAAGCGGAGCTGTGCGCCCTGCCACAAAGAGACAGCTTTTCTCATGCTCGCTCTCTTAAAATCTGAGGTCATCTCAGCTGGGTGCGTGTGGCTGCTCTTCCCTTCTCACCAGCAATCAATGTATGGCCACAACCGGTGGCAAAGGTGATGGAGGGAAATTCTCAGTGTGAACGCTGGATAATTTAACAAGAATATTATTGGAGTGGAGGACCAAAGAGATCGTGTTCTCTGGGACGACACTTTTCCCTGTGATTATTAAATATTTGATCCCATGCTCCAGGCATAAGGGAGGATGAGTATGGCACGTTAAGCCTTGCCAGGTAGGGTCAGCTCAGGCGTTTGCCTGTAACGGTGGCTATGGAATGCCTGAGAAAGAAGATGCTCAGACTCCTGAAAACAGGATGGGCATGAAGTAATCTTTCCCTTATCTTAGTCTGTTTCTAGCAATCTAGAAGATTAAGGATTCCCTGATTCAGAGGATACATTTCAGGGGTATGTGTTAGGTATAACTAATTGTATTTAATCCTGCAAGAAAAAGTTTTCTTCTGAACCCATTTATGCTTTTGACTTTAACACTTTTCTTTGTATACTCTTTGGCAATGCGGCTAAATTCTGCATGGGAGCTGGTAACCTGCAGAGTGGTTATCCATAGCTCTAAATCATCACCTAATTGTTTGTCTGTGAGCTCTGCCAGCATGACTCATTCTTTATTTGGGTCATTTACAAGAAACATGAACTAGGTAACTGCAGTAAACTTCAGAAAGCCAGGAATGCTGAGACACATTCACAGGAATAAACCTAGCGCAAGCCTGTTGTGTCCCTAGAGATGTCTGGTTGGTCTTTTTAATTTACGACTATACACATAGAAAATCAGCTGATGGGAGAGTCTGCTTAAGAACAAAAATGAGAAAAACCTTTATGTGAAAGAGGAAGCAGTCATCAAAACTTGCCTATGTAATTATGGGCTATACACATCTTATATTTACTGAAACAGAGGAAACTTCTAAATACATGTTTAAAAAACATGCTTCAGCAAATAGCCTGCATGATTAAAATCTATCTATTTCCACGCTTCTTTGCTTTAGCCTTAATTGGTGTTTCCACAGTCCAGTGATTTCTGGTATAGAGAAGAGGATGAGAGGCCTCGCTACAATCCATCTTTGCAGTGTTTCTCTGATTGTTTAGCAGAGAATGATCAGGAATTCTTGCTTCTAGGTATAGACTAGCACAGGCTACTACAGATATTGGCAGTGTTAGGGATGGGGAGAATGGGGTTCTTTCAAAAGGAAAAAAAAAAATCAGAAGGTTTAGAGCAGTAACAACTTTTACTTATTTCCAGACGATGAAGCACAGAGATGAACATGACAGTGGGAAAAGCTATACTCAACTAAGACAATTAAATTACATTCTGAAAGAGACTAAAATGCAAAAACTGGGAAAATAAAGGGGAAAAGCCCAGAAAACTCCATGGACCCTTTATGGGAATCAAAATATTTGTTCTACTCCTTCCTGTAGAGACTAGAGAAGTAGCTACTTCATATTATTTGGGGTCAGATGCTCTGCTGATGATTAAGTGGCTAGATAGTGAACTGGCAGGTCACTCTGTTTAATGTTGATCCTTTCTATTTTCCATTGTGTCATGGAGGCTTAGCCTAATGACAGACTCTCAGTGGAAATCCCCAATAGGTAATATTTCTCTTTCCTTTATTCCTTTGACATTTATTGTACAAAGGCTACATGGAAGTTGTTGCTGTTTTTCAAGCCATTGGTGCAGAGGACAAGGCTTGAAGAGGCCACCCAGGGAAAGACCCAATCATCAGATAAATAATCCCTTCCCTAAATTCCTCCATTTCAAGGGTGCTCAGGGCTGGGGACTGAGCCAAGCTCACCACGCTTGGACAAACATGCGTGAGTACAGGATGGCATACACCTATTTAGTGTTTGTTGACTCAATTTAACAAACCCGATTACCCAATTAACACCTGCATCAGTTCATGCTATCCTTTCCCTTAATATAGCTCCTTGACTTAAAATATCACTACATATCCTGGAAGAGCTGAGCCGGTGGGTCACCTGCGTGAGTGCAGCAGCAAGGTGAGAGATGTCCACCTCTCACAATGTCTTGCCCTCTGCTGTTAGCTTGGACCCTCACCCCCCTGTCCTGATGCCTGGGAAGAGGAGCGCTGGGCAGAAGACACATAAAAGTGTGCCACCCCCCTCCCTGGCTCCATGTCCATTAACCACCACCACTTTCTCGGAGAAGCAGATCCCCCGCTGCAGTGGCTTCTGTGAGTCAGGGCAGCTTTCTGCCCCACAGGAAAGTGAAATAATCACTTTCAGTGATGCTTGACTCTCTGTGTTGCAGTTTCATGAGCTCCCAATCAATAGGCTTCACTAGAGAGCTGGTTTGATTTTTTTCTGTTCTTTTTTTTCCTTCCCGCCCTGCCTCTCCTCTCCTCTCCTCTCCTCTCCACTCCTCTCCTCAACATATTTGTATTCCTCCTTGTTACACCTCAGCAGTTTTGCATTGCAGAACTGCTCAGATCTCTTAAAAAAAAAAAAAAAGTTTGCATTGTGCCCCAGGATGGGGATGATGTCAGCCTCTTGGCAGAATGTCATCATGAAAGGTGGCCTTTCATCTGAGTGTCTCATCTGAGGTGGCCTAAAATGTCACTTGGTCCATGTATGACCCCATATTTGAAGAAGATGCCCTCATGAGTGTGGAGACCCTGTTGAATAGTTTGATCCACAACAGCAAGAGGACTGCTAGAGTAAAGAGCGCTTTGAAAATGAAGAGCACTTTAAATAGCGAGTGTTGCCCTCTGCATGGTAAAACTCATTTTACTAATTTTCTTCCTAGTATTAGCAAGGATATAATAATGATCAGTCATGCTTATATGAAAGACTTTTTTTTTTTTAAAGAAGGGTTAAAGAGCAGGAGACTGAAAGCAGCTTGATTTTCAGAGGAAAATGGCTGTGTAACAACTGGCAGATGCGGTGGCTGTGCAGCAGGTTTCCAAATGCTGCTTTTGTTCTGTTACCTTCATATCACCTCCAAACGGAAGAAAGGAGACAAGGTTGCTTTTATTTTAGTGTTGTCCTGCAAAACGGCTTTCCAACCCCCAGGAGATACGTAAGGCAGTTGTTCAATGAGGAGTTTCCTTGGTTCAGTTCTGAGAAGCTTTCGTTTATGTCCCGCTGCATCCCCAGTGCCACATTGCCCATGGAGTTGTGCCGGGGCCCTCAGTGTGAAAGATGAAATGGAAGAAGGGGGACAGCATTGGGAAGCAGAAATTTTGAAATATCCAGCTTTGAAGCTGCTTTGGGCTGAAGGAAGAAGAGTGAACCAGAAAATACGGAAGAGACTATGAGTGATAAAAGTACAACATATTTCTGTGTGATGGGGACGAGTGGCCAAGGAAGTGGTGATGGGAACCTCAAAACCTCATCTCATCATCTCACCTCACCGCTGATAAAGCAGGGCCTGCTGGGGCTGGGTGATGCACGGAGCTCAGTCCAGGAAGCTGCTACTGACACTTTTCCCAGGCTGCTTCCTGGAAAATAGCTAGTCTGGGGCTCGTGGAGTGGAAAAGAAAGCTGTTCCTGCAGAGCAGGAAGCTAATGGAAACCACAGCCTGAGCATACAGAAAATCCTGTGAAAATGAAGGTTTTGCAGGAGATAATTCATGGGGGACTCTGAAACTCTCTACAAAAGGGGTATTGCATCATTTCAACAGCAGGGCTAATTTATTGTTCTGCATGAACGGACACGTCACCGTAGCCCAGAAGTTACCCAGCAGAGCCATGAGTCATCCGCTGAAGCAGTTGTCAGCCCGGTAAAATTCCCTTCTGCTATCTAGCTGTGCTCATGTCCCATATTAAGTCACTCTGATCTTACAAAACAAACCCTAAGTTACTGATTCAAAAACCACAAAAAAAAAAAAAAAAAAAAAAAAAAAAAAAAAAGAAAAGAAAAGCAATCTCTTTCCAGGCTGGGAGAAAATAAATATCTTGAATTCTGTGAAAATGCAGGCTTTCAGGCATCACTTGCTATCTGAAAGGCTTAATCCTGAAAAAGTCCCTGCTTCAAAGCACACTGAGATCAATCACCCTGTTACCTGAAAGTTTGTGTCACGCTTCTGTAAATATATTAAAAGGGCCCCAAAGCCCAGAACGCTAATCTTTTCTATTTTCACTTTTGTGAAAAACCTCAGACCTCACGTTGAAGTTTTTCACGCTGCAGGTGTCTTTTTGATTTTAAGTTGGTTGTTGGTAGCTGAGCTTTTCTTCCCCCTGTAGTTCAGCACTGGCTGACTGGGGTGACTCGCCTGCAAGATAATGGTGTTTTCTCTGACCATCCAAGGCAACAGATCCCTTTGGGTGAAGTGAGCTGGGCAGTTCCTCTCCACTGCTATTATGTGGTGCAGTCAAAGGTCAGTATTGTCTGATTGAGAAGACCTTCACCTGTGGGGCTGACAGGAGTTTATCTGGCTGCATTGCTGAAAAGGAACATTTTGCATTTACCAGGATTTCACTAAGTGCCTCTTATCTTGCTTTATTGTTGCTGGATGGCCGAAGAAGCAATGAAAGCTCTTTGTAGTCTTTGCTTGTAACAGCTGAAGGTGAGGTCTCATTTGCCTACCCCAGTGTCCACACTTTCACTCAATGGCAGTTACCTAGAGGTATCATGCTCTGGAAGAGAGGGCCCAAGATCCAGTTAAGAGAAAGCAGCGGGTTCCTTCAGAAACTTCATGCATTTCTTAGAGTCTGGGCAACCTGACTGAAAGGTCCAGATCCCATTCTGGGGAATTGAGTTCCAGTGTAACTGTGTCAGACCTTCCCACACAGCTCACCCATGCACAGAAATATTTCCCAATAGCTGATTTGATATCACACATTTGAAATTCACACCATTGCATGAATTCCTCCAGTTTGGGGCAGGAGGAACACTGTGGTCTTACACAGGCGACCAAAAATTCCCATCAGCTGTTTGCAAACAGCTGCAAGTTATCCATGCAACAAAAGAAAGAAGCAACAACAGCCTCTAACTATCTGGAGTTGAAGAACTGATTTTAGAATGTAATGATGTGTTTAGGGATAGTTCTTGGCCAGAGAAACTCATTAGGTCTATCAGAATAATATCTTCTGACTGCTTCCCAAGTCTCTAGCCTGTGGTGCCAGGGCTGGGCTAGAAACAACCTGGTGCATTTGCAGTTTGCAAGTCCCTCTCTGGAGCCTGGTGCTGATGGCACTGGTTCCTCATGGCTAACAAGGGTTCATGAAAGAGGGGGTTCGCTTTAGTTGGATAGTCTTTAATAACAATAATTATTTCAGTTATTTGGGAATATCAGATGAATTTTTTTGCTGCCGTATCTTTGTGCAGGAGCCAGACACAGCTGTGAGGGTTGTTTCTGTTTTGCATGAAACCCGTGCTTGCGTGAGTTCTGCTTAAAAAAAAAATGTCTTGAAGTTAAGTCTTAAACTTAAGTTAACTTGAAGTTAAGTCTTCAAGTCTTAAAAGTCTTGAAGGTGCATGAGAGGAAATTTTAGGTCTGTGGTTGTAGTTTGCAGCTCGCTCATTTAGGGATAAGGTTTCCAGCTTCATCAGAGTGCTGGGTAGAAAGGATGGTGGATGCAAAACGGCCTTTTTTGGGTCATTGTGAATATACAGCAGCAGGGTGAGGTTTCCATAGCCGGGCTGTTCAATAGCAGGACTTTACATTTTCAGACCAGGGACCAAGAGGGGGACCAGCCATAGTACCTGTGCATTGCCAGGGTCCAGCTGATGATAGCCAAGCCCTGTGCTACGTGAAGCAAACAGTTGCAGCTCCGGGGTGTTTGCACAGCTGGCTGCTGCTCTGCTGCTGGCACTAATTTAATTCCACATCTGGGCCTCGTGCCACCTGCAAGCCTTGTGGGAAACCAGTGAGAAGCTCTTGTGCACGTGGGGTTCCATCAGCACGGATCAGTGCATCTTCTCCCCTGGGCCCCTCTGGGCTTGTGATCAGCGAGGAGCAGGGGCTGCTCTTGCGGTCCTGTTCCAGAGATTTGCACAACACAGAAATGGCATATTTACCAGACAGGAAACCATCCCTGACTGGTTTTACTCCGATTCCAGCAGGCCAGGGCCTAACTTCCATCTGCGGAAGAAGTTTATTGTTCAGTGCTTTCTGCGTAGCAGGGGGAGGAGGTAAGAAGTTGTGCACCAGAAGTGCCCATGTGGAGGCTGTGAATCTCTCCAGCAGTACAGGGGAAGGTAACCGGAGTGTTTGCTGAGACTTAGCGTGGCCAAGGATATGTAGAGGTGGAATGGACAAAATCATCTGGGGAGAATCTTTAATTTAGGGTGCCAAACCCTGCAGAATTGGTCTTCGAGCAAAATCTGGACCTGCCTGCCCAGGTCTTTAGTTCAGTCCAGAAATGACCAGGCGTCAGCATCACACCAATTCTGAGTGTTCCCAATCAGCCTGGAGAGATTTCAAGGCAAAACCCATCATTTCTGCATATGTCATGGTTTCTTCTCCCAAATACCATTTATCTCCCTCAGAAAGCAGTGATACCTCTGACTTTCCAAAGAAAATGCTTTCTTGCTACTTTAGCAAAGAAAGCAAGAGTGGACAAAAATGACACCTACTGGACAATTCCCAGTATCTTCTTTAGCAGATGTCTCTAAATCTAAAAACATAGGTCTTTTAATGAATCGGATGACTACAAGTACTTGGCTGTTTTGGGGGCTTGAGAGTCTAAGTGCTTCTGGCCTTTAGTAGGATTTCAGGGTATTGTTGTTTTTATAGAAAAGTGCTTTTGAATGTGAGATGTCTAAGAACAACACTAACGTTTCTCAGGAATAAATTGCACAATTTCTGTGATTCACTGCACTTCTTTGTAAATTGTGGAAATTCTGTGGTGGTTGTTTTTTTTTTTTCTTTCTGTTAAGTTGGGACTATATTGTTGTATCCTTCAATGGTGTTTTAGAGCTGAAGAATGATTAAAAACCCTTATCCTTTGTGGATCAAAATTTAACAGAGGGAAGTGGGAAAGGCTGGATGTTTATTCTCTTACTGGCAAAGAAAAGCTGGTAACTCCAAACTGTCCTGATGAAAAAAACAACTTCAAAACTGAAGCGTAAGAGCAACTGAATGTTGTTTCTTAATCCTGACAAATGTTGGTGCTGGGACCCAAGGTAGCAAGTCACAAGGTGCTGTCCCAGTGTTTGGGTTGGAGTTCCTCATACAGCTGCGTATGCCAAAACCAGCAGTTCCTGGGCAATGACACATAGGGTGAGAAGAGGTGTGCAAGGTGTACATCCATAACCTTTGCTAATGCAAATGGCTCTTAATACTGGATTTAAGTCCTCTTTTTGGACTTCACAGTTGACTCCTGATGGGGACATTCAGCCAGGCTCAGATATGAGTGACTCTGCTCACCTGCTGCACAACAGTGGATGCAACGGTGTTAGAAATTATGTTGAGAACAGAGGGTTGTGCTTTCTGTGTTTTCATAATTCCCATAAGGCTGTGAGACTGAAGCCATCTTATTTAAGTGATTCTGACTCTTCCAGAAAGTCCTGAGTTGAGCTAAAGAGAGGATATTCACCTCAGGAATTGGCATGGCCATGTAAGACAGATGCTGAATTTTTTAGCCAGTGGGATTTTTTTCCCCATGTCATAGTTAGCTGTCTTAAATTTCATCTGCCATTTCATTCTCCAAATTCTGCAAGATTATTCAGCAGCTTCTTGTAACTCGGTGCAGTAATAGTAAGGAAGAGAAAGCTATCCTACGACTTGTCCTGCCCCATGAATACCAGTGCCTTGTAGAAGAAAGTTATATTCCCATGTTCTCTCTGTCTGGGGGAGATTGAAAGCCAGGGAACTACTGCAGGAAGGCACTGTGGGTTTATGATGTGAAAGTCTCTTCTCCAAGAGGGCTGGCCCAGGCCAGGCCAGGGTTGACATCAACATCAACTGAGGACTCGTTCGCAGGCAAGGCCCATGGCTTGTTGGCAGACAATGGGGAACTGGAAAAGTTTTTAATGTTGCTATAGTGCCTTAAATTATCAGCTAAAAGGGAAATCGTCGAGAAGAAAAATCCTTTGAAAAAAGAAAAATCCCTGAAAATTAAACAGTCCCAAAGATGTCCTCAGAAGCCCTGCGTATGCATTCCTGCTCATTAGCAGGAAGGATTTGAGGCTGAAGAGAGCTTGCCAGCTTGCCACGGGGAAGCTTCAGTACTGTGTCTGGAGCTTTAGGGAAGGGAATTGTATCAAGCCATACACCATATTTCTCGGTGATGAGAAGGGCAGGCTTTTTATTTTCTGGTGCCTTAGCTCCCTCTGCTGTGTGTGTGAGCCAAAGGCTGAGACGGGAGGACTTGGATAGGCTCCCAAGGGGAGCCAAAGGGGAAGCTCAGAGAAAAACATCAGAATAAATCCTATGTCAAAATGTGCCAGGCTGTTACTTGCTCTCTCAATTTCTGCTCCCAGTGTCCAAGCCCCAAGCATCTTCGCTGGTGCTTGGGGTGCTGGGGAAGCCAAGGCAGACCACTGCCAACATTCAGAACCGAGTTTATTTACTGGCAGACTGATTCTTTCAGGTTCACATGGGAAGATCTTCATTTTCATCCAACTGCTAAACAACAGCTTAATATAAAATAAGATAACAATGTAATATTTGCACTATTTACTTATATGGGAGTTGTTTGCACCTAATGGGTAATTAGAGTGTATGTTAGCTTTTACCTACTGGTTTCTTTGTTTGCCTTGCTGGTTTTTGGTTTCCATTTAATGATCACATCACTTCTCATAGACACTGCAGTAAGATGAGAACAAAATGCTGATTACTGCACCCTGGCAGGTATCTTATCAAAGATAGCTGCAGGGAGTTGAAGTGAGTTGTTTCACTAGCCATACTCGTATTATGGACAAATTAGAATAATTAGTATTTTAGGGCTGCTGTAAGTTCAGTAAGTTAAGAGGACAAAATACATTAAAGAGCTTTGGGATTGGACTGTCTCTGCCAGCTCCAGCTGCAATGAGCAAGGAGTTGGTCAGCTCCAGAGGCTGCTTGAGCTGCTAATTGCTGGCCAGAATTGGCTCTCATCAGAAAATCTTCAATTCCTGTGGGGTTTGTGTACATAATACATCCCAGATACTTCCAAGCTGTGCCGTAATAAGATTAAAATATATTAAAATCTTCCCCGACCCAGAACAAGTGCAGCCAGTCAGAAATCTAGCATGGGCTGCATTTCTCAAATAAAGCTGTAAATGTCTAGGATCTAAACCCTCCTTAAGTGCCTAAAAAAAAGACAAATTGTTTTTCTCACCTTTTTTAATAGCAGCCACATTTGAACATTAGGGCTTGCATCCATATGAAAGCCCAAAGCAGTCAATGGGACTCTTTCTATTAACTGCAGCACATGTGGGATCAGGATGTAAATGATTAAGAGAAAAATTTGACAGATGTTAGCAATGGCCTCTGCTAAAGCTGCTGTTCTTTTCTGCAGGAGCTGCTGTTAAGCAATGCAGAATATTTTGAAATTTCCCTTCCAGGTACAGTTATGCCTAGGTGGGAGAGACTGTTAAAAAAAAAAAGCTGCCTCAAAGCCTGCATTCAGCTTTACTGTGTAAATACCTGAACTCTTTGCTATTTCCTTCCTGTGTTGTGTTCATCTAGATTGTTTTAACAGGCAAACATTGTTCCAGTCTTTGCATATTTGTTTTTCATTTGAACTCAGATTAGATACTGTGACAGGAAGGCTAATGGGTTCTTTTCAGCCAAGTTTTCATTCCAGAGATGGCTGCCGATTAGCCAAAATATGACCCTGAAACACTACTGAGAGTTGCTTTGAACCAGGCTCCTGGAAGGGCAGAACAGGGAAAGGCAAAAGCACACCAGACATTGTACCTACTTTTCCATTAACTTTTTAGGGACTGCCAGCACCTGAGCCCACACACTCATGACATCAGCTTTGTGATGGTGTCTGCATACCCTGGTGTTTCATCCTCAGTGTTACCCCAGCAGAGCTGGGTTCCTGGGCTTTGCATGAGAAAAGTAACAAGGAAGGGAAATTAGACTCATGTACAGGTGAATTGGAAGCAGTGAAGGAAAGCTGCTGCTTGGTTATGCTTAGATTTTGAAAGGTGTTGCAAATGTGTCATCTGAAGTAATATTCTGGATTTAATTCAAGGCTACCAGTACATGCTATAAATCATAACACAGATACCCGTGAGCATAACTTTAAATATACCTGACTAGTTTGCTTTCTACCACTGCAAAGGTCAAGACACACAGTCAAAGTCCAAGGAAACATGAGTCAACCTATAATTGTTTTCAGTCTCAGACTTCTAGGATAGCAGTAATCTGCTCTGCATCTTCAGACATCTGCTTGAACCTCTAGCTGCAGGTGCATTCATTTGTTGGTCTTTAAGAAGTGGTTTAGTTCTGGTGTCACAGGCATTCACAAGGAGGTTTAACCAGGGCATGTGACTGAAACGTTAATCCCCAAAATGAAGTGGATTCAGCTGCATTCTGAGCAAAATACTTTCCTTACTTGGACTGGATTGAATTTGCACCATTAAAGGGGTGCATGTGTTCTGCTTTACCCCTGATTGGAAGAACCTCATCTTTGCCAGTGTCACAAACCCCTCAGGCAGGCAGAAGGAGCAGAGCCCAGCTGGTGGAAATCAGATCAATAAAGGGAGATTGGTAGCTCAGATCTGGGGGAGAGGTTTGGTGGGTGGATATAGTCTGTCTTATGGCAGTTGCTCTAAGCAATGGCAACTTTTGTGTTGTAACTGTAAGGACTGGTGATACCAGTAAAGGAGGCAAGTGTATGTGGTTTCAGGCCCTTGTTCAAGCATGACTGAAAATTTAAGGTGAGTTTATATTTTAGATATGTGTGGGTTGTAGTATTGTTCTTTGTGTGTCAGGTTCCTACTGCCTCACTTAAAACAAAACAGTCTCTGGACCTTGTTTTTATGCTGGGTGTATGATGAGCTCCAGACAAATAACTGTGTTTTGGTTGTTTCTAAGAAGTTGGGTTTATGAGTGCTGTTTCTTTGCATTTGATTACCTCATATTTGTTAGGCCAATTAGAGAAGGGTCAAAGGATTGGCATGTTTACGTACATTCAGGACGCAAAATAACTGTGTGCTTTGAGCTGTGCTATGCCTGCTTTGCTGGTCTCGGAGTGCAGAGCTGGGTGGAGGTGGAATTAATTGCTAACCAGTTACCTTATCTGGAAAGCTATTGAGTTAGGAGATGAAGAGCTCAGGTGATGTGCTGATGGGTGAGGAGTTGACTGTTCATCTTGGGGGCTTGTGAGCTCCTCTTTTCCTCTAGGCAAAGGTACTGGAGATGAAATGAGCACAAGTAAGGTAGTTAAGGGCCTATTTAAGGGCTTATTCTGGGCACGTCAGTGCTCTATGGACACATTGCTGAGCTACCGATGGGAAATCACAGCTTTGTACAGGGAGCCAAAAGGTGGTGCTGTTACTGCAAGGAAGAGGAGTAAAAGGGGATCCCAACGTCGGCAGTAGTGTTTGGGGTCAGCTAGGGAGCAGGGGGAGAGCTAAGGGCTCACTGCTGCTTTCTCTGGATAATGCAGTGCTTGAGGACTACCCTAATGTACTCGATACCTGGTGCTGGGGGTCAGAGTCCAGCAAAGCAATAAAACAACACAAAAATATGTCTGGAGGGAGAGGAAGGAAGAAAAGGGCTGAAGGAAATCACAGGCTTTCACCTTGTGAGATACCGGACAGAAAACAAGATTAGAGAGAAGCAGCAGATGATGTTGGGCTGGGTTCTGCAGGGCGAATGGTCCATCACGCTCTCTGGTTGACTCCTCACAGAGTGCTGCTTGGAAGTCAGCTGCTGCTTGAGGTAAGTATAAATAAGGAAATAGAAACACAAAGCATCCTCAGAATTAAAAAGGAAAAGCAGTGGGAGAGTGTGGAGATACTTAGCATGAAAGTCAGTGGCAGTAGGGTGTAACTGAAGTGCTCCTGAGACGGTGTCTGCTTTGGTCTCACCAAAGGCATGTCAAATATCTAGTCTGGCACAGTAATAATATCTAGGTGCTGTACAGGTGGTTCAGAGAAAAAATGATGATCTAACAGGGAAAATGCTGTCTCCTATATGTCACCTCCTGTGAGACTCCCCCNTGTCCAGCTTCTGTTTCTGAGAATGTCTCAGTTTGTTGTTGAGCTTTGCAGACCCTGATGTTTCCTGTATCCGGTCTTTTGGGACTGGAATTGTCACTGTCCTGTTGGTGGCCAGAGACATTTGCACAAACAAGATTTCAAATGCAGCCTTGGCAGGGTCTGTCGGTGTGGCTTTAGACAACAGTGCGTGGTGTTGACTGTTGGGGAAGATGGTCTCCAGTCACTTCAGGAAGCATGAAGGTAGCAAGCCCTACCACCATTGCTGTCTTGCCATGAGATGCTGCAGTGACTGAGGCACTAGGCGTGGCATTCTGTGTCCTCGTTCTTCTAGGTCACAGGTACAGCCCCACTGTGAAAACCTGCAAGGGACGGTGTGTGTATGTCTGCACTGTTTATCCTCTGTCCCTGCAACTAGCAGTGTTAATGGTCACTACAATAATGTCTGTTAAATGAATTGAAATATTGTTCAGGAATGGGCTGAGCTGTGCTAGATGCCACCTGTCCCTAATTCTTGTACCTGCAGGTTAGTGGCAGCAGGTGCAAATGCCCACCATGTTGTTCAACTCATGTGTGATATCAAGCAGAAGCTTTCCTTAGTCTTGCACTTCTGCCCTGCTCATCCTCCAAGAACCCCCTGTCTTCCCAAACAGTAAAAAGTCCAGAAAGTACAATGGATGATGAAGGTAAAACAGAAGGGTGAGGGTTAAAGAGTTAGAAATGGAGGATGAGGAGTCTGAATGGGGGTGTCCCCAGAAGCCAGGTCTCCCTTTAAGTGCTCTCTTAGCTGCCACTCATCTGCTGTTTGCCCATGTCCTTGTGCCTGTGCTGGGCTATGTCCATCCAGCACTTGAACTCTGTGCGCTGCTGTATGTTCGCACCCATTAGAACTCCTAGAAAGCAGCTGCCATACAAACTTGTGTTTCCTTTGGGAGGTAGGGATTGGAAAGTTGCTATATTTGCTCTCTATTTAATGACACACAGCTCTAATTAATACTGCCAGGAGTTAATCAGAGGCCTTAATGGGAATGCAGCAGCTTAGGTCTGCAATCAGTCTCTGTGATCTGAAATGCCCTGAAGAGTAAATGTCTATGTCAACCTATCGCTGTGACACAGGCGTATTGTACCTGAACAAGGAATTAAGTGGAGATAAAGACCAAAAGTTTGGAAGAGAGGTCATCCTGTTCTGTTGTGTACTAAGGAGCTTGCATGTGGCTCAGGGCTCTCGCTGTGCAGTGATCTTGTTTGTACTGGATGTTTCAACTTCTTATCACTAGTGTCTTCAAGCTTGTTTATTGAACTCCGGGTCAGTTTATTCAGGTTGAATGACTCCTCCACTGCATGTTTTCATTTCAAGCACTGGAGGATGGTGTGTGTGTGTGACGTTTTGCGTGCTGTTATATAGTGTTTTCAGGAGGTTGATCTTGGGTCATTGGTTGAACTAGTAGACAACTAATAGGAGTGTCTGTTGTGGTCTCCTTTTTTTTTTTTTTTTTTAAACATCTGATTCTAATTTGTTCCTTATTCCCTTTTCTGCTTGTGTAGAGAGTTCTTGAGGACAAGTCATATGTGGCTCTTGGAGAACAGGCTTAGCCTACAGCAGAGCTCATCTCCCAGAGTGAGGGAGATGGTCTTGTGGTTTAAGCATGGAGTGGCAGAATTATATGACCAATGCTTTTTTTCTTGGTGTTGCTATAATTTTTTGTGCAAATCACTGTGGGGAATTCATTTATAGGATATATTTTTGGTAACACAAGGGGGTTGTGGCTTCAGTAGAAAGCAATTTGGGTTGTTTCTGTCTTCATTTCTCCTTGTGTAGGAGGCATTGGTGAATACGAAAGAGGAATGTGTGCATTTCCTAGAGGATATTCTCTGACTGGGGATATCAAGTTGTAATAAATCTGAGTTTTCTGCACCGTTCCCCCACTGTCTTCTCATGCTTTCACAAGCATGAAGAACAGCTTCCAAAAGTCTCTGCACTCCAAAAGTCTCTGCACCAAACACTTGCGGAGCCTGGGCTGGCAGGTCAGGCTGTTTCTAAATGCACATCTGGAATGCAGAGACACTGACCTTTTAGTTAACCAGCAACTTACAGATGTGTCTATTTGTGTGAGAGATGTGGAAACTGTCGTGTAAGCTGCTTCCTGTATTTCAGACTGTGGTAACAAATCATCTGTACAGTGCTTCAGAAAACTTCACTGCAATGCCTGGGACCAAGACGAACTAAATGCAAGCTAGTCCAGAAAAGCCCTCCTTGTCATGAAGTTAATATTAGTGGCAAGAAATAGGAAATAACAGGAGAGAGCAGTTCCACCTCACTGTGGTGGAGGTATTGTGATATCCAAGTCTGTTCATCTGCATGTCCCAAATCAAAGTCCTTTGAACGTTATCACCAAGAGATAGACACTAGTAGTTTCCTCATCCACCTGATGGATATTCTGAATATCTGAACAGCTCTGAAGGATACTCCTAGAGGCCTTTCAGTAGGATGTGTAATGGATTTGTAGTATCTCCAGCCCTTCATGCCTGTGGCTTATTCTGCTTACCATGCAAAGGGGTGTTTTTGCTCTTGTGCAGATAGGGTTGACTGAAAGTGAACCTTTGCCTTGGAAGATACTGTGGTACGCCCTGACTGTACCAGTATGCCATCCTGTAGTCTTGCCCACAGTGGGGAAGCTGTGCTTAAGATACGAGTCCCCTGAGTGGGAGAACTGGAGCTGCCAGAGACATCAAGTTCCCATTTTCTGTTTTCAAAAGGCTTTTCATAATTTTGTCATTAAAGAAACATGTTTATTATTCTGATAACTTTTTTTTAAATGAAGCAGTAAACAGAAAAGTTGCTGTCTGCTTTCAACCTGAAGTACTGTGGAAAGCTCATAGGAAAAATGAAGAAATGCTTAGAACTGATATTTTAGGGTTTTTTTTTTGATGGTGGTGTTCCTTCTTTCATGTAGTGTGATGCTTTCAGCCCTCTTCAGTATGGCATCTCTATGGAAAGGATGTTAGCTTTTTTCCCCTTGCCTACGGGGGACTCCCTTTGTTAAACATCTCTGCTCTTTGATATCTCTTCTAAAAATGGCATCTTGGGTATATCCAAATGTAAAACAATGCTCCTGCATAGAATATTCTTGACTCTTAAGTACTTTTCTCAATAGTTGAGAAATATTCTGACAAGGTTCCCAAAAATCAGTGAAATATTTTTGAGTCCTTGTAATGTTTTTTTTTCCTCCCTCTTCAGAAATGATCTTATGATAAAAGGTCCTGAACAAGGTCTAGAGAGACATATTCAATACCTGGCTCTACCACAGTCTCTTTCCATGACACTGGCTGAGTCATTTAATCATTTTTTTGTCCAATTTACACAAACAATTCCTTACATTCACAAGTTATTGTGGTGATAAATGATAAACATCAGTTTAGGAGGTGATGGGATTCTATACCAACAGAAGCCAGATAAGCACTTGGTCTGTGGTTGTGTGTTTTTTTTTTTTTTTTTTTTTTTTTTTTTTTTTTTTTTTTTGTTCTTACCCCTCAGTAGCTTTTTCCATTAAGAAATTCTGCCTGCAGGAAGGGTCAGAGACTGACTTGTAGTCGCTGTTGAGTACTGGAGTTGATCTGATGGTCAAACAACTGCAGATGGAGAGTTCTTGGAGTGATTTGATCCAGCTATAAAAAAGGAGAACCTGTGGTGGGTAGGGTGCTTGTTTATAGCCTAGCTCCTTGAGTAAGCTCTTCTTTCTTAAATTCAGGAGGAGAGTGTCAATAGTGACTCCATCATTTGGGTTTGCTCAGCAGGTTGGCCATGGATTGAGCTGTATTACCTGGAATCCACATCGGCATAGAGTACCCTGTAAGTGTGAGTGTTGGGGTGGAGTGGTGTGTTTAGGACGTGGGGGTGCAGGTGTAGTGGCTGGCTGGGGCTGCTGTCAGCGGGTGGGTTTGGGGTCTGGTGGTGCAACGTGGCTTGGTCTGGTTCCAAAAAGCTTAGTGCCTGAGATGAGAGCAAGCCAAAGGGAAGAAGAGGGGGAAAATGTGGATTTATGTTGGCAAGGCTTCCCCATATGGAGTAGCAGTTCTCTAGCACAAGTGATTTTTGTTGTGATGTTGAAGATCTACGTGATAAGATAAAACTTGGAAGAATTTTACTGCACATCTGTGCATAGGCAAACCCCATTGACTGGAAAAAGTTGCCAAACCTGTCTGCATCTTGCAAACCAACAATGAAATTCTGTGAATGAAGTGTATTTAATGAGTGACATCTGTCTCATTCACTGTATCTGCCATCTCCACAGCAGTAATTGCCTCACTTATATGAATAAAATGTTTGATTCTAATGTCTGATGCATCAGTGACATCCTGTGTAGCTTATGTTACAGATTAACATAGTCGATGTGGAAAGCTTTCATAATCACTTCAAAAAGTACAGCAGTCATTCTTCTATGTGAGCATGGAATAAATTTTTATTTAAAAATCATCACAAAACTTCTCAGAGCTTCATGTGTGCATGTGTAAAAGCCATTTTCATGTAAAAAAAATCAAATGCACAAGTATGAAAAGATCAGTCTCACAAGCAAGACAGCTCTCCTTTGTGAGATGAATTACTTTCTCCTTTGGGGCTGGGGAGAACATTTGTAAGGTTTGGATTGTGGTGTGAAGTCACCTGGAAACACAGCAGGCAAGAGCAGTCCTGCAGCAGGTGTGTGCCTCTGACCATAACTTGGTGGGTGTGATGGCTTATTTTTTGAGTATGCTTGTTTATGGTAGGTGTTGGATCTAAAGGACTGGTATAATTAACTGGGATTGTAGATATGTGTGTTGTGTGCTTGAATTCTGTTCAGTGAATAAAGGTCTTGTGGAGATCAATACATCTCCTTCCCCCAAAGTTTCCCTCTTTGGTTAGTGGGAGATGAGCATTTTCTGTACTGCTTTGGTAAAGCTCTCAATGCATTTCTACTTTAATTTTGGCTCCTGCCTTCCCATTTCTAACAAAAACTAAGACTTTCCTTTATCCAAGTATTCTGTGTTGTAGCTGTCCCATTCCTTTGTGCCAGTACCTTCCATTCCCTGAGGTTTCGTCTTGGCTGCTCAGCACAAACATGGCGTTATTAATCACCTCAGTGGGCCAAAAAGGTGCTACTACATTGAAAAGATGCCAACCTCATGAGACCCAGCTTTTTTTCCTGTTCCCTTCAGTGCAAAAAGGGAGAATTCTCATCTTTACTCCACTTTGACTACCTGCCAAAACTTCAACTTTCTACCTATCTTCTGATCATTACCTTGTGCATTATACTGTTTTAAGCAGTACCCAATGGGAGTGTAATGTTGGTGCAATTTAAATCTAAGCTAAACCTTGTGTTCCTTGTGGTGGCCTCCAGACCACTTCATAAGGTACTGACTGTTGCTGACAGTCTTGGTGTGTGTGTGTGTGTGTGTGTGTGTGTGTACGTACTCCCAACAATGCCATATGTGGTGTTGGTTTTGGCTGAGGGCTTTTCTGGCAAACTGGTTCTTGATGGGGTGGGGGGGTGACAAAAGTTTGGGGATGTCTTCACCAATGTGACTACTACCACTGCAGAGATACAAACTGCCTCCAGAAAAAATAATTGTTCAGAAATGAGATGCTCAGTTTTACTTTCTATCTCAGAAATCTCTCCCCTAGTATTTGGCAAATATTGAAACTTGAAACTTCTAAGAATGATGTTTCAACACATTCTCGCAACGCTGTTGCTCTGAGTAATTCTGCTAACCAGCAAGGATTAGACAACTGAATCATGCTCATGTTAGAAAATACAGCTTTTTTTAAAAAAGGAGGAAAAAACAAAAAACATTCCTCTTCATTTCCTGCCCTGTACTCTAATCTTTGGCCATCTTTAAATTTGCAGTGCAGTGTGTTAAATAATCAAAGGTGGACAACTTCTGTAGGCTCCCCCTTTCTCATTTTCCACTGACCTTTTTTTCTGTCAGTGAAATGTAAGATATGCCATTTGATAAGGGGACAAAATTTTCTAAAGAAAGAGGTCAAGTGGGAATCAACTATACTGAAACAACCAGAGCAATCCAAAATGGAGCATAACTTGTATGTCAGCAAGTTTGTTTTAACTTTATTGCTCTGCTGCTGAGTTCCAGCACAGCCACAATGTGTTAGGTTCTGGCCAAATATAATCTGTATCTGCTATCTTCAGGCTTCCTCAAGGCCTGTTGAGGAAAATAGCCCAGTTCCTGCATGATGAAAAGATTTGATCTTTCCCTTTGTCTCTTTCAGTGACCTTCAGTAAATGACATGTTCTGGTAGATCTTGGTCTTATTTGTTGAGAGTCATGTATCCACAGGTGCATGGCTCAAAGCAACTTTTCCAGGTGACTTTTTTGGGATCCCTTTTATCTGGTGACCAACAATTCTAGTCTGGATCTGAGAGACTGTCGGAACTGTTAGTCCTCTGAAGGGTCTAAATTTTAACAAGTCAGCATTTCCTAATAAGGGAGAACTTTTTTTTTGAGAGCTCCCAGCTGGTACTGCTCAGATAACAGTATCTGAAATGAAACAGATCAGAACTTAGGGAATTTCATCCTAGTCTTCTAGTCTCTAATCACTTGGCTTTGGGAGGTGGGACTTTTGAGGAGCACTATGTCTGGTATGATGGGCAAGAAAATGAGATAGTTGGCAGCACTGAATGAGACGGTCTTTAAGCTCTTGAAGTCTCATCTTCTTGGCCAGCAGTTGGTGAGTTTGCAGCCAAGATGTTAAACTGGAGGCTGCAATAATTCTCATGTAACCAGACTGGGAACAGTTATGATGCCACTCTTGCTGTACTTGCCTCTGAAGCTCTTCCAATTTTTTTCCTGGCAACGTTCTTCCTTTTTTGCTTCCTCCCCTAAGGAGGCTACTGCCTGTAAATATGACTGCCATCCATGTGTTAAGAACGAGGTGTAAGGTACTCTATACCTCTGTCTCTGTTTACCACTGAAGGCAAAGGACAGAAGATGCTGTACTACTTAGATTTTGGAGGAGTTTTAAAAAGGGTGCTGTTACCACATGAGTCTTAATGTAATACAGATAACATGCCAAGGACTTATGACTCTTGAAGGCATGTTGTGTTGCTAATTTTGGATTATGCATAGCTGTTTGGTGCAATGGGAGTTGGTGAAAGGGTGGGAGAATCTTGCTTTCTACTTTGGTCTCTGATTTAAGTAGATTCCTATAATAGAGTTGTTTCCTGGGAAACTTGTGTTGATATGGAGCTGAGATGCATAGGCAACAGTCTTTCTCACTTGGTCAACTCTATTCTAGGAATGTCACGTGTAAAGAAAATGTTATACTTAGAACATATGTGCACCGAGATGAAGAGCTGTAATGGGTCAGGATAAAGGTCTTTCCAGCCATCTACTCTTTTCATCAATGGCCAGTAACAGTTTCTTTAGGCTTGCCTTATTAAATTCTTCCTAGAGTGAAAACTCCACTGCTATATTCTCCTGAATCCAGTGGTTTGGTACTTGGGAACTTCCTGAGCCAGAGAAGATATTTGTGTCTTTAGAAACTTCCGAAGAATTTTTCTTCTATAGATTCATTAAACGTGTTCTTGAATCCAGGAAAAACATTAAGAATTCCTGTGATAGTGAGATTCCAGTTTAAATAGACTTTGTGTAAAGAGATCTCCTTTTGTTCACTTTGAAGCTGCCTCTTTCTCTACTAATTTCTCCTGCTCCTTTGACACCCACTTGCTCAGGGCTGTGGGGGCACTGTACTGCCCTGCACAAATCAGCACTGCTAAGCTTTGTCTGCCACCTTTCCGGATTGTTTACAGGTAGGGAAGCACAAATCTTGGAGACACCCACTTGGGTACCTTCTTCCACTGAGGAAACCCATGCACTCTCCCACAACCATTTACTTTTCCCACTTCTCTGGCTGCCCAGCCTGGCACACAGTGCAGCCCCACCACTTGCCTGCTTGTTGGGGTACAGGGCTTGCAGGAAAGCCCCTGGTCCTAATCCTAAACATGGTGCCTCATCTGTGGTGAGGATAACCTGATTTGCTCCTTTTTTCCCCCCATACACAGGCCACTGGTTATAGCTGTGTATCTCCAGCTTCAGTTTGGGGATGAATTAACTCCAAGGAGGTCAAGCCTCTTGCAGGTGTCCAAGGGGATGCACCTGGACTTGCTCAGTCCCTGTCATGGACCAGCCACCTCCGTGTCATTGCCTTCACCCAGATCATCTGAATCATCACTGTGAGGGAGATTGGGAACATTGCAATCAAGCCAGGTGTCTCCTGACCATTCATCACCCTTGGTGTACTTGGCAGCCACTACTTTAGAGGGTTAATTTGAGTAAGGCAGAGGAAGTGACCCCTACACACATGGGCATTGGCTAAGATGTGGGGCTGCAGTTTGGATGTGAAGAACCTATTCTGATATCCTAGCTGGGCATGTCGCATGTTATATGTCCTATTACCTTCTAGAATTGTTTCTTTCTCTCTAGCATGTTATTCTTAGATGTCTTGTCTTCTAACTTCTCTGTGGCTGCTTGCAAGCACCTTCCTAACAGGCAGCACAAGCAAGCCTGCTTTTCCCTTCCCTTGTTCCTTCCCTGCAGCTCCAGAGCCTTGTGCTGCTCCTTGGGCATGAATGTGGCCTCAGGGCTGTAGAAGTTGATGGGCACCAGGTGGGAGCATGAAGTCATGGAGGCCAACTAGATAGGTGAGGGATGCCCAAGGCTGCTGGTCAAATATTAACCAGCTTTCTTGGCCCCTTCTTCCTTCAAGGGCCTTATCCCATGGAATTCTTCCAAGCAGATCCTTGAAGAGGCTAGTGTCTGCTCTCCTGAACTCCAGGGTTGTGAGCTTGCTTTTCACTCTACATGCACTCAGGATCTTGAACTCCTCCATCTCCTGGTCACTGCAGCCAAGGCTGCCTTTGACCTTTGCATTCCCAACAAGCTCCTTGCTACATGTGTCCAGCGGAGCACCTCTCCTTGTTGGCTCCTCTATCACTGGGAGAAGGAAGTTATCAAAGCTTTCCAGGAAACTCCTGGATTGCTTATGTCCTCCTGTGTTGTTCCTCTACCAGGTATCAGGGTGGTTGAAGTCCCTCATCAGGACCAGGGTCTGCAAATGTGAGGCTGCTCCTCTCTGTCTGTAGAGGGCCTCATCTGCTTGTTCTACCTGGTGAGGTGGCCTGTAGCAAGCCTCCACCATAATGTCACCCATACCCAGAGAGAGCTGTGTGCTCCAGCTGCTCTCACACAGAGGGTACCCCCCCCCCTCCTTGCATCCCCAGCCTGGCCTTCCTAAAGATCCCACATCTTTCCATTGCAACACCCCAGTCCTTGTGCCATCCCACCGTGTCTCCGTGATCCCAGCAAGGTCAGCACTGCAAATGTATGCACGTCTCTAAATCATCTCATTTATTCCCCATACTGCAGGCACTTACGAGAGCCACCCCAGCATGTTGGGCTCCCAGGCAGGGTTTGGTGGAGGGTCTCCATGACGGTGCCTCGTAGGAACCTCCTTGCTTACGTGCATCTCAGGTTGTACAGTCAGGATCTAGTTTTGCCATCAGTATGCTTGTATATGTGTGTCTATCACTTGTCTTGCTGCGTTGAAAGCATGTCTCGTTACTTGTTACCTGATAGCAAACTGTGGAGCTAGACTGAAGTGAAAATGCTCAAAACTTTCCCCTGCCCTCACCCTGGAGAGGCGAGAGGAGTAACAGCACCTCCACTCACCGAGGTGATGGGTTTGCTGGATGTTTGGCCTGTACCAAGGGGTGGAGTGTGCCTGTTCCCTCAGCTCCAGCTCAGATTTTGGCCAGCAGGCTGCTCAAGCGAAAGCCTGAGTTGTGCTGGGAGCACATTGGGTCAACATGAGAGCAACAGGTAGGCAGGCTGGAGTGGCCAGGAAGAGCTAAAGGTCATTATGCAGCTGTGATGACCTGCAGCTTGGTCTCCTGCAGCCCTAAATCTGGCCCATGGATTGTCTGTCAGGCTTTTCAGAATCCACTCACTTATGGAAATGGCATGGACCAAACTACCAAGCCGGAAGGTACAAATATGGCAGTTTCCCCCAAAAGCTTTTGAAGCAAACCCAACAGCAGCTGGACTGCTGAAGCTCTGCTGCTTCCCAGGGTGACATGGGGGATGCCCGGGGATGCCGTGACAGGGGAGGAAGAAGGAGCATGCTGACCTCAGCTAGGCAACTATTTTGTTCACAGGCACGTGAGACGAGTCATGAGGTGTGAGTTACGAGTTGGGAATTGCAAGTTACAAGTTTGGGAAGGTGTCAGTTGAGACACCCCTGAATTAATAGATGAATTAGTGAATTCACGTCAGACTAATGGGCAGCACCCTTCCCCAAGATTGCCCCTTCCCTGGCTCCCCCCTCCACTCTGCAGGCACATCCCGCCACGAGTTTGCTGGCGCTTCACAGACAGGGCACGACTCCCTCACTGGGGCAAGGAAGAGGATTTAATGGGACTGCAGGAGTGAGCTGTCTGGCCCTGGTCCTTGTTACTTTCCACACGTGTCCCCCCAAGAGTCACTTTGATGTCTCTTCCTCATCGCAGACGTGGTGGGCGCCCATGGTCTCTCCGCTGCCTTGCCACTCTGCTTTCCCTGATGTACTGGAGGGGAAGGAGGTGCTGTGGGGCCAGAGCTCACTGAATGTCCCGCTATCTCTGGCTGCGGGCTGTGCCCTGCAAGGCAGACTCCAGTGCCCACAGGGTCTGCTTCCTGCTCCAGCGCCGCGTCTCGATGGAACCTGGTGGGGAAGATCTCTGGTCCTGGGAGGTCCTCAGTGCCTTTGTAGCTGCTTTTGCTTGACCTGATCAGGATGGAGGAGGTGCTTGGGCTTGAGGAAGGGGATGCAGGCACATTGTGGCAGCAGGGGGCCAGCCACAGCCCAGGGATTTTTGGGTAGCATACGGAGGGCAGAGTTCAAGTGCTGGCCAGTTGCAGTTCTGCTGTCTCCTTCCCTTGTCAGGATCAAAGCTAGTCCTGCTGCCTTGTTGTGCAGGTTGAGAAGCACTGGGGGAGCCATGGACAATCCAACAGGCTGTTAGGACTTGTCCTCCCACCACCATAGCCCCTCATCGGATCAAAGGAGGCTCTTGTGCACAATTATCCCTTGTGTTGATGGTTGGGTGGAGGAGCAGACCACAGAGGGCAGCTCTTCAGCTCCGCTGCCTGGCTTGGAAGCCTGAAGATGAGTCCTGGGGGTCCCATCAGGACCTGCAGGTGCTGGCCCTGTGCAGGGAGCCTGTTTGGTTTCCCTGTACAGCTGTTGGCTTCGGGCATGCTGCTGCTGTGCTCTAGGGACCGGGGACGCTGCCTGGGGCTGCTGGCTGTTCCTGGCTGCCCCCTGTGCTGCATCCCGTGGGGAGGGCGGGGGGCCAGGATGGCTCCCCCTGGGCTCCCTGCTTGGGGCTGGGGTCACAGCCCATGGTCCAGCTCCAGCTGTGTCTGACAGCTGCTCCTGTCCCCATAGCAAGCTGGTTAATATTGCACACTACAAGTTCCCTTCTGATGCCATCCCTTCTGTCCTGGTTTTGGCTGGAATAGAGTTAATTTTCTTCCTATACCTGGTATGGTGTTGTGTTTTAGGTTTAGGGTGAGAATGATGCTGATAACACACTGATGTTTTAGTAGTTGCAGAGCAGTCCTCAC
>VXAA01000605.1:574274-591438 GCA_013399115.1 Anseranas semipalmata
TTTTCCCCCCCCCGCTTTGCACGTTTTTTTTTTTTTTTTTTTTTTTTTTTTTTTTTCCAGAGCCTGCTGCCTGTAGAAATCACTCTGTTTCTAGTTTGGTAGAAGTGCAATTGGTCATGAAAGCTGCTGTGCATTTTGCAAGGAAAGGTTAAGAAGGCAGAACACTTGACTTGTGGTGACCTCCCGCAGAATTATGACAGCGCAGCCCTCTGCTGTATAACTATGGCCTTCAAAAGTTTTCTCTCTGCAGGACAGTGAACATCGGTGTAATTTACATTAGAGTCCCCGGTGATGATGTAGCGTGTTAGATGCTGTGGTCCTGTCGGTTCTCATGGGAAGTGTGCAGTGCTGCCTCCTTGCTCCGGCTGCGGGGCTGATGCTGCTCCTGCTCCCCTGTTTCCTTGTGCTGTTCTTGTAAAAACCCGTTGTGCAATAGGCAACCTATTCTGTAATTGGTACTCAAGCACTCTGTTGTAATACTAATAATTATTTCTGATAAGTGGGCTATTTTAGTTTTGCTTGGCTTGACTGTTATACATATTTTTTAGCTTGGATAGTCTAGCACATTCTAGTTGCAGAGCGAAGGACACTCAATTCCTATCACAGAAAAATCACTGCTCTGATCAAATATTTATTCTTATTCTTCTTTGTATGTTTCATATTTAATTATTATTTTTTTAATTCACATTCTATTTCCAGTTACCTAGATAAATGAGAACTATTTTTCATGGTAAATTTTGATGTTCATAATTACTGCCAACACATTATGAAGTACATTTATTTGTATCACCACCAAAATACCTCGGGTTTCATTGGCATCACTAAGAATAATTTAGGGTGTGCTGCCATCTAATGGCTTTGCTAACAGCAGAGGAAGCATAAGCGCAAGCTTGGCTCGAATGAGATTCAGAAGGAAAAACAAAAAGGTTTTCTGTTACAATATAGTTACAATATAGAAAATTGTATTTAAAATTACTCTGCTGAAGAGAATGTGTGCAGGGTTAGCTCCTTTTTGACTGTGTGCAGTCTTTCATCTTCCTGCTCTGCTGTAGGAATCCATAACTAAGTACAGGGATGTAATTGTAATTTGAAGAATTTCTGAGTCTGTGTCATTAAACTGAATGATGTTTCTTAAAGCAGAGGTTCAAAATACTGAATTCCCATTTTAGAGAGGTCTTCCTCTGGCTGTGGCTTGACCTCTTTAAGTGGCAGAGGATGGTAAGTGAATGCAGCCTGAGCTGCAGCCCGTGCTGCTCTCTGAAAAGAGGAGTTTGTCAGGACCATTGCTCTGCCTGTGTTTGGTACCACAGCAGGAACACTCCTGTAATCACGCAGGAAAAAATGGCAAATCGTTAACACTATGAAAGTGCATCTTCCCTCCCCTCCGCATCCCCAGCCCTGGCTCTGTTCCTCCATGATGCACTGAGCTGCCCCAAACACACGGGGACCCTCGTGCATCCAGGCCATGCAAGAAGGGAGGTCCTGGGGCAGAAGTAGCCCTGCAGCTGAAGCAGTGCTCCAGAGAGGCTTTTCTCCAGCTTTGCACCACCTGGGGGATGTCCCCACTTCCAGGTGATCAGGGACTAATCCCAAACTGATTATCATTTTTTATACTGCTCCTTGGAGGCTCATTTAGCAGCCCTGTGTTGTACTAAACACGTGGCACTGTGCTACTGTCCACGCAGTGCTGCAAACTGTTTCTTAATCCGGTTATGTTCCCCTTGATGGCCCCAGGAAGAGTGAGGAATGCTATTTTCTCTTTCTTACTGAATTTTGTTAATGGCAGTCTTGTGTGTATGTCTGATATCCTGAATGCATAAATTGAAGATGCTTTTGAAAAGCATTGTGTACCTTGTCTGTGAGAGTGCACATCTGAAACGTGAGTGAAAGGGGGGAGGGTATGCTTGCATAAAAATGCAGTAGTTACAGAAATAACCATGCTTGAAATGGCCCAGCTGGGTAAAAGTTCTAGCTATGAGGTTAAATTGCATAATTCCCTTAAGATTTGAACAGTTAAATTTGCATTCAAATTCTCATGTACACAGTTAACAAAATTCTTCGTGTTTTTTTTTTTTTTTAATAATGCTGTGCTTAAGTTACCTATGTGTAATGATGGCTTCTGCGAGTGCAAATGAATTGAAGTAAATGACTGAAACTCTCATAAGAATATGAAAATCATTCTGTCAGCATCCAATGGAGTACATCCCTGGTTAATGTCATGGCCCCTGACTGATCAGTGCTGTGGACTTGTTCCTCCAGGGCACTGAAATCCTGCACAGCCCTCAAAGAAGTGAGTGCCTGCAGTAGAAAAGTCATTCTGGCAACATGCACGAGGAAGTTATATATAACAAAGAAAACTGTTCTCTGCCCCGTGTGTATGGAAGGTGCATGCAGAAGGGTTGTGCTCCAAACAGTAAGATTTCCTTCTGTGCAGTAAGACCATTGAACACGAAACGCTGACTGGAGTCTGTCAATGTTTGCAGAGTTTCCAGCACAGAGGGAAGTGACACTTCTCAGGCATAACTTCTTCCTACCAGCCTGCTTGTCTGAACCCGTGGATGAACCCTAGGACAAGGGCTTCTGGCGCATTGCACATACATTTTTCTTTCCAGCTTCTACACTCGTGTGGTTGGGCAATCCTGAACTAGAATCACCCCTGAACCTAATTGATTTGCACCCAAGGTCACTTTGGCTTAGGCCCTGCATACCCAACAGTCACAGTGTTGTTCTAAGGGTGATTTATCCTCCTAAACCCAAATGAGTTCCCTATGCCAGTGTCAGATGGTGCACACACAACTGGGAAATTCAATTTTTCATTCAGAAGCTTAAATTCTACGAGGGACGAAGCTCTGTTAAATCTCAAATAGCTTTGATCATTTCGAATGAAATGCCAGTTGCCAACAAGAGGTCAAAGGAAGTCATTTAAACTGATTGTTTGTAAAGGAAGCTATCAGTTAGGGTTTAATGCGTTTGGCCCAAGTTGAACTTTAAAATGGTATCTTAAATTGCTTTTAGGTTGGTCTTCCTCTGAGCTGACTCCCGTAAGCATGGTGCTGCTGGTCAAATATAGTAACTATTTTTGCAATCATTTTTTTTCCCCAAAAAAACTATCCAAAAATACTTGTACAGTATAACAGCAGTTAGTGAGATGATCAGCTAGGTCAGGAGGAAGAGCAATGTTTTGTGCAGGGGGATTTTTCCCCTACAGAAGGGACAGGGAAGGGTGGGGGAAATGGCTTTTCTGTTTCCATTGCAAAGAAAGAAGGTAGCAGCAATGATTTTGGAAGTCTTCATCTCAAAGACCGTGCAACTTTGTCATCAGAGCCTTTCTGAAGCAGAGCCACTCACAGCCAGAAAGCAAGCAGGGCCAGAAAGCTGGCAGAACTTTTGGTTCAGTTTCAGTATTTGTCTGAAACTAAGGGGCTGTGAATGCTGCCGAAGGCAGAGCTCTCCTCCCCACCATTGTGTCTTGAGGGCTGCAGTGGTTTATAGTGGAGGTCAGGAGAGTGAAAAGAGGCTTGGGTGGAAAGCTGGGCTGCTGGAGCACACCGGTTTGGACTGCACTGTGGGGGAAAGGAGGCTCTGCTTCCCAGCTGCAACCAACTGCTTCAGAGTAGAGGAGGAGATGTGGAAGACATGGCTTCCCATCCAGTGGTTTCTTCACCAAAGAAGTGCAAAGCATTGCCCCTTACCAGCCTGAGCAGACACTTGGTTCCCTTGGGGCTCCACCTACACGTCAGGGCAGATGCCACCAGCAGCCTGCTGGCAACCCCGGGCCATGGCTGAAGGGGCAAAGGAAGGGATGACGTTGCCATAGAGACTTTCAGACATAGAGTCTCGTGGGAGTGGGCAGAGTGCTGGGAGGATGTGCCTAAAGAAGTAAAATTTCTTTAGCTTTGACATTTTCATAGAGTTGTGGAGGGGAAACGAATTCATCCATGTTGTATTCAGTCCTGATTTATTGCTTTTGTCCATGTTTCCAATTTTCTGTTTGCTGGGGTGAGAGAAAAGACTTTGAAGGGGGATACATTTCCCTCTATTTATGTGCCTTGTCGTCTTCACAGTTGCTGAATACAATGAGCAGTTTTCCATTGCTGTTGTGCCCAACTGAGTCTGTGCATTTCATCCTCAAACGGAAGCTTTGTCGTGCATGGGTTTGTTGCAGCCCCTTTCTCTCCTCTGCCCCAGCTCTGCCTTCTGTAGTTCAGACACATATGCACATCCTAGGCATTTACATGGATCCAGATACTTTGAACAAAAAGGTTTTGGGTTGCGCTTTCTTGTAATTCGCTCACAAATTAACATTGAGAAACTACACTGCTTTCCTGCAATGTCAGTCTGGTTGTGGGAGGACTGCTTTACAAGAACATACCGTTAGGCTGTTATATATGTTACATATCATTATATAGTTCAATGTGTAGTTTAGAAGTTCTTCATTTTTGTCTTACCCCTCCCTTCAGCCTGCTTGGCTTGGCTGTGACCAGCTGGAGGTCTAGGCTCTCACTGGTGTGATGTCTGCTGGACCTAGAACCACATAAGCATGCAGTTCCACAGGGCCTCCATCAGGCAGCTGATACTCCTGAAAATGATCATCTCCTGCTTTCCCCTTCCCCTGCTTGCTCATGGTTTAGGTCAGATTCTTAATTTTTTTCAGAGCAACACAATCTTGGAGTGTTTTTTATGCATGGATAAAACTGTCTGTCAGACATTTCCTGCTTATGGCACTTTTTCCCGTATTTTTACCTTATTCTAGTCATGGTCTGACACAAATGCTGAGTGAGAAAAGTGTTATTAAGCCATGTCTAGATTATTATTACTTACGAATTATTGCTATCTTGTTGCACTAATGATGGCTCTTTTGTATGAGATACACGGGTATTTCTGATCCACGCACACAACTGACTACCATTAGCCAAAACCTGCTCTAAGTGCTGGCTTGCAATTTGTGTGCTGGGACATGAATGAGGTTGGGCTCCAAGGATGGGCCTGGGACAACCCCATGTAGTGTAGATCTGGCCTTCAAAACTGCATTGCTTAAACTGTGCTAGAGGACATTTTCTCTCTGTTCTGCAGTGCCAAGGCTTTCTGGCTTTGTGCTTTGCTGCTTGCCTTAGCATGACATAGCTCGTTCAGACTGGCAACCTGACTTTGCTGTCCACACTTGAGAAATCCTACCTATCTCCAGGTAGTTGTGCTGGGACTACCAGTGTGGCTCTTACTCACGTTACACAGATTCAGTGCTTGTTTTCCCCAGTGGCTGTGGATAATTTGGACAATTGGCCAGAAAAAGAGAAGGAATATGCATGGACCAGCCACAAACAGCATAAGTACAGCTGAAGGCACGACGGCTCTTTTAATGTATTCCTCTCCTGGGAATTACAAAGCAATGGAAAAATATCTTGCCAATTGTGGGTTTTCATTACAGAGTAACACACTCGTTTAGCCGTTTAGAATAACTCATAGATTTGACAGTCTGTAGCATATCTACTTAAAAGTCAACTCAATGCTCCTTCAGCAGAATTGTGAGCAGGAGTTTTGCCATTGATTCCAGTAAGGGCAGAAACCAGTGCTGGTGTTTGTCACCTTGTGAGTAGCACACTTCCCACGTGTGTTAAATGTTCAAGAAACCTACCCATCACAAACAAACATGGCCTCAAGTGGCACCACAAGGTCCGAGCACTGGTGCTGTGAGGCCACAGGATGCCACCTGCTCATGTAGCGGTCAGTGGATCGGCACACAGCATAGTGACACATTTCTCATGAAAACTCTCAATGAGGACAACCTGGAACGTACAGTGCGGTGATTACAGCTGGGCCAGGAGGACAGATAGCCATGTATGTAATTCTTCACCAGAGTGCATGTTTTGGAAGTAAAAGGACCTCATGACAAGAAAGGCAAGCTTGCCGCTTCATATTTTATTTGTGAAGGGTTAACCAGAGCTTTGGCAGCGTTTGGATGTTAGATATACCGTGGGCTTTGTCAGCACAAGCTAGGGTTGTATGACATGTGCTGAATGTCCAAATTATTTTACTGAGATTGTGTAAGGCTGTAGTAAGTGAGGAGTGACTGAAGAATAAACATGTATGAACCACTATCATGCTATTAATGATTACCCTTCCTTCATTACAGACTGGCACGAGTTGCATAGCTTGCATATCTAACTGCTAGCTAATGAACGTGTTCACTTCTGTTCAGGCTGAAATGCGAACAGGAGAAGGTGCTGCTCCAGTTATACATTAACCATGTGCACTGCAGAGTGGCTGAAGCCATCAGTCCCAGAGCAGGAGCCCTGCCCACACCAGTGGTAGGATGCAGCTCTGGGGGATTATCGCCCCAGCTCCAAACCGGTGCCATGGTGGGCGAGGAGACACCAGTGCCAGCTCAGGCATGGGCAGGAGCACAGTGGGGAGGGAGGGAGAAGTCAGGGACGGGTGGGTGGAAAGCCCCAGTGGACAAGAGGTGTTGGACAAACACTCCTTGAACATTTCTTCTCCGAAGGAGGCAGCGGGCCAGCAACTGGACTGACTTCAGCCGATGGACACCCTCTCTAAAACTAGGGCAGATACTGAATAAATAGAGCAGCCCTTCCAGGTTGCTTCTTGGCTGCCCTTTAGTGTTTGCCTGAGACCTGAAAGAAGATCTGGAGGGATCCCTCACAAAAGAGGCAGGGGACATCCAGGCAGCGAGGCCATGCTGATGCCTCGCTCGGCTGGTTTTTGTTCTGTGCCTGCTCACACCACTTCTGATGGCCCGTTTGCTTGTACGGGCTGCTCGGCTTGGAAACACCTTATCCCAAGTGCAATATTTCATACATATTTTTGTAATTCATCGAACCCCCCCCTCCTTTGGTCTTGTGGCAACTAGCCACCTACATGTATTTAATCCAAAAATAAGTGTTGTAGATTATAAATAGCTCCTGCACACACTGGGAATATATTCTAAGGAAATAGTTGGATGTGGTGGCTGAAGGAAGAATCAGTAAGGAAAGGCAGCTTGGTTCAGATAAGTGCCAAGGTACGCACTGCTGATTTCCCCTGTTCAGTAAAAACAAGTTGCTGTCAGGATTGTTCCCCTGTTTGCACTTCTTTTTCTGACCATTACGTTTCAGGCAGGAAACTTTGGTAAGGAATAGTTGCAGAGAATCAGAGTATAAAAACATCTCATTGTCTGGAGTATTGAAATCACCTCCTCTGTTTGAGAAATCAGAGGAAATATAATTGGACAGATGCTTGTTTTCTCTGTTTGTCTGTCCTTGTTTTTTTTGGCATAGGTCTGGCATAGACCTGGAAAAGCTATTACTTGATACATAGAAAAAGGGAATTACAGTTTACTGGCTGCAAAGGACCATTTGGATTTACAAGAATAAAGTAACTCAATTCTCCCTTGTTTTGATCCTCCCAGAGCTCTGATGGAGATGCTGAACAATAAGAACTCTAGTACAGCTGATGGACTTATTTTTCTTTTGCAAGTACTTGGATCCCTGTTATCACAGAGTCTGAAGGTCTTAAAGACCTCACTCCTGTCATCTTGAAGATGCCTGGAGGTGAATAACATTGATCACCAGGCACTGTCAGCCCCTGGGAGGAAGCAGATACCTGAGCCCAGAGCTCTCTGTTCTGGGGCGACACAGAGAACCGCACCCCACGCATTCAACGCTGCTGATGAGCCCCTCAGCTGGAAGGGATGAATGATTTGCTTGGGTGAACAGTCAGCAAGTGCCACCCACACTGTGAACATCACCACCATCGCTGGAAACTCGCGGAGATCAGTGAGGGCGGCACTGACAGCAGCAGGGCTGCTCAGCCAGGCCCCCGTGTCCAAAGAGCTGCAGATGAAAGGAGGACGTCTGTTTTCAACTTGCATTTGCAGTTGTTCCCAGTGCAAATGTCTGCAAAAGGCAATACAGAAGGGCATCGAAGGCAGGCTCTGGGGCAGGGGCAAGCCCTTTACAGCTGCTGCTAACCTGCTGCAGACTCTCGCTGTGTCCTGTTTGCACATTGGGCAGTAAAGGTCAGACAGGAGACCATAAGTTTTAAATTACCTGTGACAGAGGCTTCCAAGTGATGAGACTGCTTGATGAGGCTTGGGCTGTAAAACCAGCTGTTTTCAAGATGAGTTGGCTTTAGCTTCCTGAGTTGCATGCAAATTCATTTTCCTTCCTTGCAGGATTTTCCCTTAAAACAGCTTGCAATAACCTGTTCCTATCTTAAAGCTCTTCCTACTTGTAACCATGTCTTGGAATCCTCATTAATCACCCTGGCTGCCATTGCCTTTAAACTTCTGACAAGGAAAATCCTGTTACTCAGCAGCCCCAGCCAGCCAAGGTGCTGTGGGCCATCAATAGTATTTTAGCTCACTCTGTCTTGGCCTCTGATAACTTCAAACACCACTTATCACTTTCCCAAAAGGGGAAATGGAAATGAGGGGTGCATTATACTCTTGTACTTGGTTTAGGGCAAATCTTCTGTCTAGCATATGTATTTCTGATGATACTGGAGTAGCCCAGTATAAGTTCTGCTCCGTACCTTTCCTGCAATGAATTAATATACTACAGTATTAAATTAATTGTATTGCAGAGCCAGGAGATGATAATTATAGTTATTCTCTATGAACTGGATTCTAAAAGCTAACATTGCATACTTGCATATTCAAAGGACTCTTCAGATACTTCCTGTCCTTAGTCTACTCTTTGAAACATTGCCTCAAGACTGTTAGCATAGGTTCAATGTTCAGCTGTAAGCATTTGCAAATCCAGTTAAAAATATTTGTAGCATGGATCAAACATGCAGAGCACACCAGTGCTGTGACACAAAGGTGTGACTGCGTCTCAGAGAGATACATCCCTGATACTTTCAAACTAATCTCTTCTGATACGGGTGCCATGGTATTCAGTGCTGTCAGCCTGGCCACAAGCCTACTAAGTAGGTCCTGGCTAAAGGATCTCAGGATTGCTGAAAATTTATGGGCTCTAGGAGCTATTGGAAGGAAAAATCATTGAGGATTCCCAGCTAAGTAGAAAAGAAGCTCCTGAGTTGAAGATAGTCATGCATGTTTATCATATGTGCTTACAAATTGCCTTATAGCCACCATGAAACACAGAATATGGAGCTAGGAAGGCTTTTGGTTTGAGCTACCACAGACACCCTTACAAGCTGCTATCCCATTTTTGGATTGCAATATAGATGCATGCATTTACAGTAGGAACAGAACTGTGGGTTTTGTCTCCAGAAATGCTTTTCTTTATCTTTCAAACTAAAGGCTGCTGTAAAGTTGTATAATTGGTACAGATGACAACGGAAGTAGAAGCCAGATGGCAAAAGGCAGCATTGGTGCTCGGGTGAGGATATAAGGAATTAGAGTGATGAGCTTTGAAAGTTGTTCTAACAAGGTTTAAGACATGCAGAAGATCAAGCCCTGACTGCTTGTAATTATTAAAGGACCTGCAAGGGGATAAAGGTGAAAAGGAACGTGTCTCAGGTGCATTGGTGTGAAGCACCCTTAATTTTTTGCCAAGGCTCAATCTATCTTTTAGTGATAGAAAAGGAATAGGACACTTTGAGCTGAAGTCAAAGCAGCTGTAAATTGCTTGTTTGGGAGAGGGAAGTCCTTCTCGAGGCAAAGTTTTGTGTTTGTCTTAACAATTAGCACTTCACTAAATAGACATCTGAGTGTGGGTTTTCCCCATTTCTGGCAAGAAAACTGTCTTTTCCAATGTGCTCTGTTTGCTTCCTGCCTGTGCTCAACAAACTTTGAAGTCTCCCACACGCATCACTGATCACCAGAAGTCAGCACTTTGCAGGCTCAAAAGAATATATATATATATATATATATATATATATATTGTCACTGATTTTGTTCCCTACAAGTGTTCCATGCCACTGCTTTAAACTTCTGAATATTTGGCCATCTCCTGCAGGGAACTCAGGCCAGAAGCAGTACAGTTGCTCTTGAAATAGGCACTAAAAGATTCAAATAATTTCTGATCATGGAGGGTGGCCAGAGATTATTTTTCCTGCAATGAGTGTGCTAGAGCCTATTTCTGAGTAATTTCTAGTTGATTTGTTAGAGTGCTCAATCCTCATAGAAAACAGTCTTTTATCTCTGACACAACCAGCATGGCTCTAATGGGAAGGGACTCTTTAACTGAGACAGTTTAAAAACACTTGCCTTTTGACCCCTTTCTTTGAGATGTGATTGAATGTGTGGAGTGTTTTTGCAAGGAGTGCAGAATAAATAAGCAGCAAGTGAGCTGTCACAAGCTGTAGAGTGAAGGTCGTATTCTCCTTTTTTCACTTGTGTTTTGCCAGATTAACTTCAATGGAAGGGGTGGCTGGGCTGAGTTTAGCCCATTTCTGTGATGAGTTACATGTGCTGCACCAAAGGTCAGAGTGGAACTCCGGTAAAAGATTTAGAAGGAAATTGGGGCAAAATGAATATCAGTACTAATAAGGTGGCAAAAGGGGTGTGCAGGAGATGAAAAACACAAAATATACCATTATTTCCATGGTAGAGAAACCTGTGCACTGCCAGGGAAAGGCTGTTGCTTCCACATCAGTACCGGTTTGCTTTCCAGTTTAAATAACCCGTCTCAGACTGTGGGTGAAGGGTTTGGGTGAACTCCATTCGCCCGCTGATGAACAACATGCAAGTGAAAACATTCTTCTGCCAGTAGACTTAGAGGTGAGGGTTGGGGTGTGTGCATGCATGCATGTGTGTCCTGGCTTTTCCGAGGAGGGCAGGTGCTGTTAGCACCATAGGAAAGGGAGAAGAGGCAGATAGCAAAGCCTGTGGCATACCCCTTCTTTTCTAAGCCTCCCTGTGCCCAAAAGGGCTTAGAAGCCCTGGGACTTCCAGCCTGTCACGTCCGTGTTAATGCATCTGTCACTCCAGAGTGCCCCTGACTCCGCAGGAGCACGAGCCAAAGAAAACACAGCTGGGGGGGAGATGCCACAGCAGGGGCACGTGTACGAAGTCTCCACGCCGCGTTTGCTTTGGCTCGAGCTCCAAGGATCACTGTGAGCAGAGCAGCGTGGGGGCTGCTTCGCTTCCCTGCTTGGCTCAGCCCTTCTGCAGCTTCCCTCCGTACCTTTCACTCTGGGCATTACTTTAAAGCGATGCCAAAACGAGCTGTGTAAAAGCAGCTCTTCCACAGGTGTCATCGCAGCTACCTGGGCTGCCTTGGACTGCATCAAGCAGTCGTAGCCACACAGCAAGTCTGTTGATTCTTCCTGCTCTGCAGGTGGGTTTTGTGAGCTGCAGAAGGCTCCGTGTTGCAGGGAGCAGGCCCTGGTGGGTACCTGACCTTGCTGTGACTTGCTGGGGATGAGGCAGGGACAGTGCAATTTCGATTGAGCAGCTCTGGTAGAAGATAAAGAAACTAGCACTGCAGTGTGCAGCACCCCTCAAAGAAAACTGCATCAGGAACAAGTAGGAAATGGCAGTTATGTATTTTATGGGGTGAGATACCTGTTTTCACACATAACAGGAATATTTTGCATTTTTAAAGATGTATATTTGATATTTCGATACTGTGATCAGGGTCAAATTTTGCCCCTCAAATAAATACCTTAGACTTTACATAAGCCAACCTGTCCAAAGGTGGGAGAGAAGAGATTAGGTCATTTTGCAGACAGTGTGCTGAGGTTCAGAGATTAGGGTCCACATGCTTAAAGGTATTTAGACTGTGGAAGGTCTGGGCCTACGTCATTTAACCAAGGTCGTAACGAGGAGTTTGAGGCAAAGAAGTTGAATTGCATGCATTTGCTCTACCACTTTACTTTCTTGCCTGTATGCATGGGAATTACATGTGTGCATCTGTGTGAGCGTGTTGAAAAGCACAATTCTGGACAGTTGCTTCACATGTGGCTTGATGCTTTACTCACTGGAACATCTTTCCCAGCTTTTGCAAACCCTTGTCTGAAATGGACACACCTTTGTTCTTGTGAGCAGTATCCCATACTCCAAAATAAACTTTGTCAATTAATCATATGTAATTAAAGAAACAAACAAAACAAACCATTAGTTGTAAATTTTCAGTTAGCGCAGATCTCTCGCTGAGGTTTCTTCTGACTCAAACCTTTATGTCTGCACCCTGCACTTTTCCGTGTGCAGTTTTCAAAGACAACCCCCATCTCTCTGGGGATCCAGTGTGATCCAGAATGTGGGTCTGTGTCAGACTGTGCTTATGAGCTGTTTTTGTTGTGTTAACATGCAACAATCTTGAGTGCTCTGCTTCATTTGCAACCAAAGGCAAAATTTTCCAGGGCCGTCTTCCTCTGTGCTACCACCATGATATGCAAACAAGAAAACGAGCATGCAAAGTTTGGTTTAATTTTGTATCATCAGATCTAACATCCTACCTGTTCTGTTTCTTCTATGCACACGTGGGAATTGTGCGGGTAGTTGTGTGTGTCTGCAGTTAAAAGGCACCTCCTAAGCAATGGCTTGCTCAGTGACCTTCTGAAGTCTTCCTCACCAGCCATCACTACCATGGGATCATCCTCACAGGAGCAATTAATACTTTGAGTGGAAAAACTCGTAAACCTCAAGCACAGGGACCTTGTTCTAATTATTACAAAGACTGAATAGGAGGGAACTGTTTATCTTACCATCCGCATGCTCAGAGTGATGGCCCAAGCCTTGTCAAAGGAGCCAGGGCTGACAAGAAGCACATACGCACCTTGGGGGCCGTTGGTGTCTGATAGCCAGGATGCCATGAAAGATTTCACATTCTTCAGCTCTAATCTCTTATAACAAAATGGAATTCAAACCTAACCCCCAAGAAAATAAGTCTGCTCTGGTTAGTGTCATGTCAAGTCTCGTGTATGTATCAGGGTTTGTTTTTTGGTGGATTAGAGCTATGGTTTACCTATTTTCTGCTTGGGCAGCAGTGCTATTGTTTTAGTTGATATTTTCAAAAGGTGTTTATTTTTGCTACTAATCTAAGATGAGCCCTGTATTTATCTGTGAAATGGAGGAAGCAGTCTGGGGTAATTCCTCTCAGTAGCTGTGATGCTTTCTGGAGGCAATGTCTGATGGTCTCCATTGCATGTTTTCCAAGGCGCCTTTTTCCATGGCTGTTTTAAAAACAGTTGCATCACATTTCAACTACCTTGATCCAGCATTAACATGTTTTACTAAAAAGGCCTCTGACAGAAAACAGAGACTTTTTGTCTCCTACATGTATTAAGGGCCATAATACTGTTTGTGAAAAGAAGCATCTTCCCTCTGCCTCAGTATTTTTATTTAATGCATGTTTTGTGGTATATTTCACGTGTTGGGCTCCAGAAGTGAGAAAACACCTTGTACTACTGGGCAAAATAAATAAAATACTTTTACTGTCTCAGTTTGTCATCCTTTCAGGGTACAACATAGGAAGGCTGAAATGAGATGAGAAGAGTAACTGCTTTCCCCCAGCTTTTCACCCCTTCTTCTCCTCACTCTTTGTCCTTTGCCACCCACACATATCTGCATGCTGTTGTGACCATACCACTGTCTTCTCAGCATCCTCTCCTACCTCCTTCCTGCTCTGCTATCCTTTTTCAGTGTATAATATCTGTGTAGACCTGACAGTCCTCAGCCCCTGCTGTAAGGTACCCTGGCATTTCTTCAGCTCCTTTCTCTTCCTTGGTTTTCCTCTGCTTCTTCCTCTTTCTTTCTTTCTCTTTTTTTTTTTTTTTCTTCTGTCCTTTCTCTCCCTTCCTTACTGTCCCAGATCTGTTTCCTGTGGACCCATGGATCATCTCCAATGGCTTTTGATTTGACTCTTTGCTTTTGCTCTGCCTCTTTCTCCATTGCTTCATGTGGCCTTTACAGACCAGGCAATGCTGTTAATTACAAAGAGAGTCCTCCTCTCTCTGTAGAGCTAGATATAATTATTCAGGACATTTTTTTTTCTCTATTATCTGGTTCTGGCTTTTGTCTGTGATGGGATGCCTCCTGGACCAGAACTGGCATGGGAAATCCCCATGTTGCCCAAGCCCGGGTGAGTATTTGGCTGCTAAGCTTGGACTGTGCAATATCCCTTGGAAGAACAAGTTTGGATCTAGGCAGGTTCAGTCTGAACCTGGATTCAGATCCACATGAAAGGGAGCCTAGTTCACAAGACACCAACATGAGGCCTTTCAAATCAGAAGAGTATCCCAGGCCCAAGATGCTCTTTAAAACTTCTGTTTTCTGTTTGTTTACACCTTCAGTCCTGCTCTGATCTCCCTGAACAGACAGCTGGAGATCTGGTGGAGTTGCCACAAAGACACTTGATGCAAACACAACGCTGTGGTGGGATTAAGACTATTTACAATAACTGGTTACTTTCTTTTTAATTGTAGCGGACGGAAAATGCACCCATGGAAATGTCAGTTGTAAATGGATTAACAAAATTCACAGTGCATACCTCTGAAGACTCCAGTGACACATCTTAAACCCCAAAACATGACCTTTGTAGTATTTTAAAGGTGAGGTTAGGAAGTAGGGAGAAATAATCTTTTCTCTTCAGGATCACCTTTAAACTTTCAAACCTCTTTGTGCATTTGTACTGATCCTAACACAACAGGCTCTGACTGAGGTCTGTGAGTAGTAGGACAATGTTTTAACTGCTCGAGGTCTTCTCAGCTCTTCATGAACATAAAGGACCTCGGTGTATTTCTGAAGAGTCAGGGTTGCCCTTCTCCTCCCGTTCTGTGGAGGCTGTGGCTTTCCAGTATGGAAATGCTCTTCCGAAAGAGCATCTTCTGCTGTGGTGATCAAAGTCTGCTTCTGAGATATTTCAGTTACCAGCAAAATCCAGAAAAGAAACTTGAATTTGTATCATTAACTTAACGACATCATTATGAATGATTTGTAGGAAACAGTGCCTATTCCTACATAAACAGTATAAATAAAACTGCTGATAAGCACTTTACTAGATTGAATTCCTCATCCTTTTCTTTGAGAGTGTTCCAAAATTTAGTATGCAGCTTGATCAACTTCATACACGCTTGAGTTGGGCAGGTCAAAACTAACATGACCCTGCACAAGGAAAAGCATCCCTCGCACGAGAAATCGCTTTCAGCTTAGTTACTGTATATGAAAACAGTCCCAGATCATTCCTTCCCTGAGGCAACAGGAACATTTCAGTGTTTCCTTAACCACCGCCACCCTTCAACACTTTCCAGGAAGCAAGCCTTGTTCTCAGGATGGCCCCAGCTGCAAGGTCATTAAAGCTGAGATGCAGCTGATGAAGCAAAATTACGAAACCCTCAACTTTAATGTATTCAGAGGTAACAGGGTTACCAGTTGCAAAGTATGGGTGTTGTTGCCTGGTGCTTTGAACCTCTCTTTTCTATTTACTATTGATCACACTTCAATTCTTTCTTTTATAAAAAAAACTCCAGGGTTTGCTTTGCAAAGAGATTAGCTTCACCTGCAGGTTACTGTGTTTAAATTAACAAGACCATTTGCATGAGTTAAATGAAAATGTATGTAAGCAGCTATAATATTTTTAATTAAAAAGATAGTAAAGCGTGCTGATACAATACTATGTGGGTGGCAGGCATTAAAACAAAAGCAGAGAGCAGAGTTAGTAGTGGATCAGATCTGCTTTGAATGGCAAAAGTTCTGGAGAAACTCTTTGGAAACACGGTTATCACGGGCCTACATAGCAATCCTTTTAAAATCAGAGTTCTTCCAAAGTCATGACATGTGGGTAGGATGGAAATCATCCAAAGGGTTTCAGCACTGTGCTCCACTATGATTCAATTTGTTAAAAAATTAGAGCTTTTTTTGGAGGGACTGTTACCACATCTGGAATGTGGTCAGTTAAATCCTTTGTTATCTATGGACAGAAATCACAGGGGTTTCAGAAGTGCAAGCCTCTCCTCCTTTCGGACCTTGTTACGGGATACTTTCCACTTGGGGAGGGAGGGTAAGGAGTATGATGTGGAGACAGGTGCCTGCTGAGCACTTGCATCCAAACACCTGGGTCCTGCTTGCGTTCCTGTTATCTCAGGATGAGGGGTGGCTGTGTGAGAGACGGAGCGCGTAGTCCTGTGAGAAACACCCGCCGTTCTCACAGGCTTCAAGAGAGCAAGTCCTGTCTTTGCTTACTCATTATTTGTATAAAGGAAAAGAAGGAACTACGAAAGAATAAATATTTAAAACATTCTATCAACAGCAAAAACAAAACCAGGGGGTGGGGGGAAATCCGCCATACAGAGCTCCCTTGCTTAACTGAGCACAGAAATAGAAAGAATACGCAGCGGCATTTAGAGCCGAGAAATACCTTGCATGTAGCAGCTCACAGTGCGTACAACAGACCACAATGACAGCAGATGCTCCACAAGCCAGGGAAAATGTCTGAGAAGCCCAAGTTTTTTCCCAGTAAGAGTCCTTCGATCTATTGTCTTCTTCGGATTATCAGACAACGTACCAAAGGGATTAACAGCTTAAGTGCAGCTAAATCATAGGTAGGGATCTGCATTATTATTATTAACTATTACAGTCTTCTTGTACAGACAGGGGAAACTGAGGCATGGAGAGGATGAAGTGACTTGTTCAAATATTCCCCATGACCCAGCCAAAAATAGAAGGCAAGTGGCTTGAGTCCTCTTACACCCCTTTATTACTTCTGTGATGGTTTAGTATAGGAGTTACAATCCGTTACTTGCATATCCCTGTTTTTTTCTGGCTGTAACAACACGTGAGTACGTTCTGGCTGTAAAATGAGGTTGTTTATCCTACAGGTGAAAGTGACAGTAAGGCTGACTTGCGCACCCTTATCTCCGCAAAGCCTTTCATATTTGTAGGAAGTTATGTGGCGATCAAAGCCAATGCATCAGCCAAAGACTTTGCAGAGGCGTCATCATTTTGCAGGTTTTCTCCCCTGGTCCCCAGGCAGTTTAACCGTGAAAGCAGGATATGATACAGCGGGCCAGAGCTGACGTGCTATTTTATCGAAGCCTGTCGTCGCTAATCTCCTTTTTATGAATGGCGGGGAAGCGGCAGCCGTACACGAGGATAACCAGCAGTCACAGCAGAGATGCTTTGAACTGCTCCGTTCCTTTGGGAAAGAGATTTCAGATAAAGCCGAATCTGGAGAGCATCAGTGGTGCTGCACCCAGAGCCGCTTGTCACCCCCAGGGTCTCGGACCTTCCCCTTCCCATCACTTTCTGGCCCTGTGGCGGGTC
>VXAA01000605.1:595960-611331 GCA_013399115.1 Anseranas semipalmata
TTTTTTTTTTTTTTTTTTTTATTAAGCTTAAACTATCAGTCTAATGCCTCCTCAACATGCATATCAAGTTGACTAAACTGATTTTTTTTTTAAACAGACAATTGATTTGGTGAGAAAAATTATCCATCTTGCTCTGAGATCATGGTGATGTCTCTCTATTCCCTGCATCTTTTGCTAAAAGTGAAGGGTGCAAGTTCCTCAAGGAGCTCATTATAGCCCAATTCTGTGTGTACTGACTGAGGCCATCCTTCTGCAGGACCAGCAGGGAGTAAGATGATGCTGGTGGTTTAGAGTAAGAGCGCTTGGCAGAATAATCCTAGCTACTGATGGTAGCATCTTGGTAAAGAGGAGGCCATTATATGTGCAAATAAGGCCATGTTGTGGGACTTAAATCTTGGCTCAGATCTTCATCAATAACTTTTTTTCTAGTATTTTTCAAGCAAAAGGTTTTTTAAACAGGATGAGCATGTTTCTGTGTAGGCCATCAGCTTCTTCATCCGATAATTAGCAGCTAAAAGTATTTCACTGAGGCCCTCCTTACATGTCAGATTTTAAGTTTTGCCATGAAAGATTGCTCTATGCTTCATAACAAAACAAAAAAAAATCAAATGTATTGCAGAAGAGAATACATGTATATTTATACCCCACTTAATTCTGATGCTAACCAGAGATCGCATGCCTCAAAAAGCATTTCTTTTTGCTCTCTAGAATGCTGATATTGCTGGTGAAGCCTACTATTTTTATAGACTGTATCATTTTGCACATTCTTAAAAGATAAAAGTAATTGGAAGTAAGTTGGAGTGTGGCTGTTTCACAAAGAGCAGCACTTTCACTAACATGCCCTTGGGGACCATACGCAATTCCTGGTTCCCAGATACTTGGTGAGCATGCTGCAGAGCTTCCCAACAGGAAAAAAAAAAAAAAAAAAAATGCTGTATAAGATTTTGAAGCTTTCAGCTGGAGTAAGCAAGGATGACCTTTGGTCAACTTATCTCTTTTCTTTTTAGAGATTTCTTTTTTTTTTTTTATTGCTGCTGTTGTCTTCTCTCTGATGTTTTGCTGATCATTTTCGTTTTAATAGATCTGAAAAAGCCCTGATTAACATTACAATATAACATTGTAAACATGAAATTTATCTGATTAGAGCATAGTACTGCTTACTCTCCAGTTATCTTGCAGGGTAATGCACTCCATGACAGAATTTTGCTGTAAATTTAAGAGAGGATAAGATTTTGAATTTTGTTTTTGTTTTAGAAAAGCAAATATACACAACAGCTGTAATTCCACAGCTGCCAAAAGTTTCCTTATGTTTCCATAAACTAAGAATTCTTCTTTTGCACGTAGTTCAGTGGTGAAGTGCCATGAGCTGTGAATTCTGTGCATCACTCAGGGTAGCATCAGCATCTGAAACATGCCAATGTATCCCTGCAGCTACATTACTTGGTGGTTGGATTGAAAATGAGGAGTGTCAGAATTTATTGTATTAATCTATTCACCCTGTGAAACAGCCTGTGACGTGCAGGTACGGAGCTTTGAACTCTCGCTCACGTTCACTCTGGGCCAGTTTGCTAAACGTTGTTTCGGAAGAGATGCAACAAGCACAAGTGTTTTCCTAGTTCAAAAGGTGTCGCTTCTTTATGTATGTAAAAAAACTTACTGTAAATTGTCGTCACACATAGACTTTTGTACATAGGAATAAATAAAATTTAGCTCTGGTACATTGCTTTTCCACAAAATGGCATATGCTACGATGATGTTAAGACATTTGTCTTGACTCCCCTAGAATTTTTTTATCGCTGTTGCGCAGCAAGTAGCACATTTAGGCATCACAGTTGTGAATGCAGTTGGTCCTTCGTTTGGTTTGATTTCCTTGGCTGTGAGTGCCAAGGGAACAGACTGCTCTCAGTAACTGAGCTACGCTGCAAGTATCTGCTGGCGAAGAGTAACGCCACAGGCATACACTTATCTGCGGGCTGCCCTACAGCATTTGGGACACTTAACTTCCTGCATCACTGCTGCCTTAGGTCCTACAGCTAAGGATCTTTATTCTTCCTGAATTTCGGTGAGGTTAGGGACACTTTGCTCACCTGAGATGTCAGCGGGTACGGGTGTTGCTGGCTGGAGCAAAGCCTCACGCAGCAAAACACGGCGGTGCTGTGGATTTACTGGGCAGTGTCTCCTTGGTGCAGTCAGTTCACTCCCAAATGAGCCAATATAATTAACGATCCTTCAGAACACTACATAATTACCAAGAGCGATGCCCTGAGGTAGAAATTGCTACAATTAAAGGATGAGGTCTGGCAACTAGCTGCTCGTGTAGTCCGGAAGTTTTTCATGTTCACTTCAAAGCAGTTTGGAGAATTTTAAAACTGGCAAGCCGAGAGCTGTGTGATAAGTGCCCTCCTCGATGGTTCGATCGATAATGAAATCCAGGTGCATTGCATTATGGTTTTCATCTACAGAATATAGGGTTAAATATGAACTGACTTTCCTGGGCATGGCGTCTAGCACAGAGGCTCCAGACAAACAGAATAGTAGCCCCAGGGCCTCCCATGGTTGATACAAAATATGTAATAAAAATCGGCCGCCAAAGGGAATATGACTTTTGTAATTATCCTAAGTATTGTATATGCTCCCTAAGGTCAGGCTGCTTTGTCCTTACAGACGTGATTGCAGTCGCTCTTGCTAGCAGCAGGACATAATTAATACCGGTATTACTGCTCCTGCCGTGGCAGAGACCCCTCGAGCTGGATCGTTCTGCGCTGGTCACAGAAGAGATGAGGCAGCAAAGGGAGGGATGGGAGGATAAAGATACAGAGCAACAAGGAGGAGAAAGGGGAAAAAAATGGGCCTGGAACAGACAGAAAAAAAAAATGGGTGAAGACACAAAAAGAGAGAAATTCCAGCTCGCTGGCAGTTTGTGCGTCAGATACGTGTCTGACAGATGGGAGGTAATCGCTTCCCAAAGACGTATAATTTAAATGCTTCCAGACTTCATCTGTTTAAGTAGAACCCAGACAAACAAAGCATCAGCTGAAAACAAATGAAAACACACTCACGCACCCTGGGGAAATGCCTGTTCTCCCCACTGGCCTTGGAGCTAAGCTCCGGGAGCTGCTGCCTCATCCCTTAACCTCCTCTCTTCCTCTTTCTTTACTCGGTTTGGGAAATCTGTCCCCTCCTGCAGCGTGCAGGTCTGTAGGAGAGCAGGAGGAGCACGGTACAGGCAGATGTTTAAACTGCCTGTTGACCCTGCTCGGTTCAGATTGCCTTCCCTCATCGTGGTAGCTCAGAACTAATGAGAAGTAGCTGAACACAAAATATTTAAACTGCGCTCAGTGACATGGACAAAGCTTGCTAGACATCCCACATGAGACGGGACTGCCCATCTTCTGCTGGGAAAGGCACTGCTCAATAAGAAGAGCATGCAGGGGACAGATTTTCTGGGACTTTCAGCTGCACCTGCCTGGTTTTGTGTCACTGCGTGTTTGGGAGAGCAGTTGCTGTGCAATGGGATCGCACAAAGCAGATGTGTGCGAGATACCTTGTGTGGCATATCCCTCTGATTTACAGATGTGCAGAGAAACTTTGCCTGGGATGCATCACACTGCAGATTGTGCTTGCTCTTGTGCAATGGTGGTAGTTTGGGGAATGCATGATATATACATATATTTTTTTATATATATGTATATATTCTTTTTTTTTGTTGTTGTTGATATTGTGCAGAATTCTCCTGTTCTTGAGTTTAATCTTTTATTTTTGTGTCAGCTGCAGTGCCCTGAGTCCTGCGATGACTTTTCTCTCAATGTGTGAATCTTTGCTGAGTGTTCAGCATCACTGTTGCTTCAGCTGGAGCTGCTGGGGTTGGAGGTGTTGTAGTGGGCTTGGTTTGTCATGGACAGGGAGAAGATCTGTGCTGGAGCCCTTCGCTTGTGTTGCTTATGTCTCCTACAGACCCCCGTGGGTCACTCCAGTGCTCCTGTCTTTAAAATTCACGCTTACTAAGAGGCAGAGACTTGTGCTTACCATCCAAGTAAACAGAGCTGACATTTGATTTACAGTAAAAAAGCTACCCCCAAATTCTGCTTAGAATTTTTTTTTTTTTCCTGTTGCTCGGTTTCAGTTTTCAAACTGATGGTGGCTTCTTTTGTAAACTAACAGTAGCAAATGTCATTCTGCTGGTATACTTTGCCTTTTCTTCTATGTTCCAATTATGTGCAAAAACAATGGAGAGCCCAATCCATATAGTGCTGACTCCGTTTCTTTGTGCCCTAGGAAAAGAAAGCAATTCGTTTGAATCTCCTTGAGGGGAGCTCTGTTTTACAATTGAGAAAAGAGAAAAACAATTTCAGTTGCAGACGGTAGTCCCAGACTTTAGTTGCATTTGGAAAATCCTTTTTGCTTAGTGTTTTCCATCACGTTGTGTTGATTTTGTTTTTGATCCTGGTTCAAAAAATGAAATACAAGTCCATAAAGCATTTAGCTTGCATCCAGCTATTGAAAGCATGTACCTCTGTGTGTGTGTGTTTGTTAAACTTAAGTTCTAACCACATCCATTTTAACTGATGATCTGATCGGTACTGGAATTTAAATAAGGTGAAATGCACAGTGTCTATATTCACTGTATTGATATAAGCAGCCATTCAGTAGTAAGCACACTTCAAACAGAATTTTTCCTCCTTTCTTTTCAAATGGGCTGGGTGCTAAGGCAGTGCATACACAACGTTTTAAGTGGGCAAGAGAGGCAAAATCAAAGCTAGAATCTGAATATTTAAAGGGATTGTTCTTGGAGAATGAATAGGCTTATTATAAGTCAAGGGCAAGTTACACTAGAGAGAGAGTTTGGAGAAGTATAGGACAATATTCATCTGGGCTAGCGAGTGTATGAAGAACAAAAGTCTTTCTATGGGGAAATTAGTGGTGCATAGCTTCCAATGTAAAACAGCAGTCTTCATGTTGGCTTGATAGACTCATTACCCTCCCTCGAGGGGGAAGGTTGACAGCTAATTCTCCATAACAAAATGTCAAAGAATAAGTCAGATGGTGAAGCTTGCAAAATGGATGAAGAAGTACACAAACTATTATAATAATATTTTATGAGTAATGGGTAAATACTGACAACTTAGAAATTTGTGAAAACACACCAAAAAAAAGTATGCTCAGGATTCTTTTTGTAAGAGGGAGCAAATAACTCCATTGGATGCGTTATTTCATTGGAAATAACTTCCTGCCTGGAGCTCTGATGTCTCAGTGGAATGTTAGTATCTTTATGATCACATTCAACACATTTAATATGTTGTAAATCTGACATCTTGCCTATTCAACAAGATGCTATTATCATACACAATTTTGATTGTGGAGTATATTATTATAGCTGCATCAAAAGGCAGTGTTGTTTCCTAAACATTGCTCTCTGGAATTCTGACAAAACCCATAGCTTAGAGATTATTGCCTTTGAAAGTTGAAATGAGTTATAATTCAAACAAAAATAGCCAAGAGGAAAATTATTTAATCTTTATAATAGCATCTGTGGGAAGAGAAAAACAGGGTGAAAATGAGGTTGAGGGTCTTTGGTAGATGTTAGTGGTTCAGAAGTGGAGAGGGAGAGAGAGACTTGAAGGACCAGGGGTCACTGGAGCTAGTTTTGGTGAACTCTTGATCCTGCTGGGAATAGATAGATCCTTTTAACTGCAGCTTCCTAAGGCAAAAGCAAGGAGCAGCAGCAGCCATGCGTACTTGCAGGCTGGGCTGATCTCTGCCCACTGCTTGGGAATCGGTAGCACGATGATTCCAGCCGTGGTGAGGCTGGTCGTCTACACGATGGCCCAGACAGTCTACGGGTAAGTGTTGTCTCAGACTGTGACTTCTGTGGTACCTCAGATGTTGACTTCTTGGTATATTACATAATGTGCTGGTTATATGGAAAATAGTGTATTTGCTTAGGCAGATGGAGAGACATTTGTTGTTTTGATGTATAATATATTTGGATAAAAAGCTCATTAGGTTTTGGTTGTTGGTTTTTTTCCCTTCCCGAAGAAGCTGTATGTCTCCTCCACTGGATATCCTACTCCCTGGAGGCTGTAAAATAGCATAGAATAGTTTGGTTGGAAGGGACCTTCAAAGATCATCTAGTCACACTGCCTGAGCTCCTCAGGGCTAACCAAAAGTTAAAGCATGTTATTGAAAGCATTGTGCAAACATCACTTGAACACTGACAGGCATGGGGCATCAACCAGCTCTCTGAGAAGCCTGTTCCAGTGGTTGACCACCCTCACAGTAAAGAAAATTTTACTTGTATCTAGTCTGAACGTCCCCTGGCACGGCTCTGTGCCAGTCCTGTGAGTCCTGTCATTGGTTCCCAGGGAGAAGAGACCGGCACCTCCCTTTCCACTTCCTAAAATGCATATCCACAGAACAGTTGGTGAAACTCCTTTACATCTCAAAATTGGGAGATGAGAGGGCCTGTAGAAAATGGGTTGTTCTTTTCTGGAATTTTCAGGGAAAATTTCTCACTTCAAGCTTTTCCATTTTTAAAATAACCAAATTCCACTTCATGCTTCTTTAAAAATGGAGAATGTGGGATATATTTTTATTCTACCTTGTCCTGCTTGCCTTCCAGCTTGTGTAATAGTAAAAGAGAAGTTATTAAAATGTTACTTCCTGAATGTGCTTCCCTGGCCCCTCTCACCCTTCAGCTCCCCCCAGTTCTTTCTTCTCGACCAAAGCCATTGAACCAGTGATGAGAGAGGGAAAAGGGGACAGCCTGACCCTTCCCAGCCTTCAGACATTTTCTGTCTTTCAGTCTTTTAAAAGTCTGCTTCAGGAGTCTGGGCTCAGCCGGATCTATCTGTATACAGTTAGTGGGGAGAGAGGGAAAGAGTTATCCTTCAGACCAAGTTAACAAGTCCTATTTCCTCTTCGTTTCTAAAACTTCTTGAAGAGAAGCAAGAGTTTCACCGATACAACTTTAGTGAAGAACTTTTCCCACAGAAGTTTTTATAAACAGACCTGCATTCCTGGCAACTCTTCTGGGTTCTAAGTAGATTCAATGTACACTCAAACCCTCTCCTTGCATATGATCTTAAGTCTGGTTCTTGTCCTGCAGAAATGTTTCAAGCTGACCCAGGATCTCATGAAATCTACTTGGCATGCATGCACATATTTAAAATGTATTTGCAGGGCAGGTCCCTTTGAGATTATTCTTGGAAGCCCACCTGTGTCAAAGGATTGCTCTCTTGGTCCTCTGAGTGGGCACTAACAGTGCTGTATGAACAGTTCTGCAGAGGTTTGCCTATGCATAGCTCTACGGACTTCTACGCCAGATAGCATCAGTTTTGGAGTTCCTCTTCAAAATTCTAGTTAGCATTCCTTGAAAAGAGAACACAAAAAGTTGTTAAAGCAAACTGAATGCATGTCACCAAAGAAGCAAGTCCTCTGCTTGACTTTCCAAGCTGAGTTTATGGGCCAGGCTCTTGCTTGTGCTGTTTCTTGTCCTCACGCTGACCCATAGCTGAGTAGCGGTTTTGTTGAGCGTGCCCAGAAGGGGCCTTTACTGCACCCCTCCAGATTTGCATCAGTGGAAGGCACTGCGACCCTGGGAGCTGAGGTTGTTTAACCTTAGGATGGGCTTGCCAGGAGCTGAGCTGTACTCCTAGATCCTGGGCTACATTTCTGTACTTCTCAATGAGCTGTATCATGCCAACTTCTGCCTTCAGTTACCCACTAAGCTTTACTATGGGGTTGCAGTGTTGGCTCTTTCTCCAGCTATAAAATGGAGGAAAAAAACTAATTTATGCCTCACAGAAACAAAACAAAACAAAAAAACTTGGTAATATAGCCTGAAGATGTAGTGTTCCTGTTACAGCAAAAAAGGTCGCTGTAAATCGAATCTTCAAATAACTTGCTTTGCTGGTCTTTGTTTTCTTAGGATGGTTTTGTCATTCCAGTTCAACAAAATGCTACTGTTTGAGATAAGAAGAAAAAAATGGTCCTTTTTAAGTATATTTTTTCATATCCACTGAGAGACAAATTAGATTTTTGTGATGTTTTCTTATGTTGCAAAAATATCCAGAGTATTTCCACAGTGGGAATAAATTAATGGTACATCACTGGAACATCTCCAGTGAAAATAGCTGTGGTGGAGTGAAAAGAGCAGCAGAAAACAAGTGGTCAGTAGCAAGGATGGCTAATGTACACATGTATTTATTTACACATCCTAGTTTGCAATATGGACTGATGGATATTTTTAAGTACCAGGACAAAGAGACTTCAAACATTTCCATTGACCTTAGAGCCATTACAGTTAAAAATTGTTCCAATGAAAAGAAAATTGTTCCAAGAAATCTTCCTTATGGAATTGACAAAGAGTTAATGCAGGACAAATATATCTTCAGGACAGAAATAGAGAGGAAATTTTCCTGTGCTCAGATTCCTCTTAATTGCATATTAAGACTGAAGACTCTGGCTATATTCCATATTGTCCAGTTTGGTGCTTTGCTCTGTAGTACTTCTTTTTTGGAAGAAAGAATCAAAACAAACATAGCAATCCTTTCATTAAATGCCATCTTGACCTTTGTTCTTGGAAATATAATGGCCAAGAGGATGAAAAATGACAGCAAATATTTATTACCGAAATGCAGGCTCAGTTGTGAGACGATTAACTGTTTCAAAAGATTCAGTATCCTGCCTGTTACAATGGGAGGCATGTGGGAAAAAAAGCTGCAAAGCAGTGTGAAACAACTGGAAAAGTCTGTGTAGTGTCTTGCTCTGGAGACACAATTGGTGTTTGCAGGAAATGCTTGAGAACACGAGTTTCGGGCGTGGGCCTAATCAAATGCTTCCATCCCTGAGTTGCCCAGTTAACTAAATGGGGTGCTGTGGGGAAGACCTGGACCATGTCATCCAGCTGCCTGGTAATTATGACAGAGAGAAGCAGAGGCTTCTAAAATTTGGGTCAACCAGTCAACCACTTGAACAACCAGTGAGGTGTCAAATGAGCTCTCTGAATCTCAATAACTGAAGGAAAAGCCACTTTAGTCTTTTTTCCACAACTAGTTCCAAAGTTCATTTGCATAGCATGGAAAAGGTCTGTTTATGAGGAAGGCTTCTTTGGAGGAGCAGGTTCTTGATAAATACAGAAGTAGATGCTACATTCTGTTAGAAATGTTTGTTGTTGTTGTTGTTGTTGTTTAAAAATGTCTAAACTGAAGACATTAAATAATTTCAAGTTTATCCTTTTTACTGGAGACAAAATAAAGTTGGTTGTCTTTGAGGATGCCTTTGTATCTTTTACCCCATAACTGGAAGGCATTCAGATTTCTTATCTCCCTGAAACATTTTGTGATAAGTTTATGAAGTGTAACTGTTAGCCTCTTAGAGAGAATCACTTTTTTGGCACTCCTTCTTACTGAAGCATGAATCTTACAAGTAAATGCAATTTATTTATTTATTTATTTATTTATATTACTTCATAGCAACTGTAAAAATAACAAGACACATAGAGGATGACAGCTTATTTGCTAGATTAAATTAGAATAAATGCATTGTTTTTGGAAGACTTTGAGAGACCCAGACAGCTACTGTTTTTTGTTTGCATTGTTTAGAGTGAGCCTCTATTACTTTTGCTTTCAAAATCTTTATTTCAGATGTCCTTCTCAAAAAGTAAATTTTCCACAATTTACTGTTCTGTTAAATGCTCTGAGGTAGTTCATAGGCTACAGCTGGATGGTCAGTCATTCCTTTTGTAAGGTCAATGTTGACATAGAGGATGAGCCACAGAGCCCTTTATTTTTCATTTTACAGCATATAGCTGAAAGTCATAACAAAAGAAAATTATTTATAAACTTACAATATCAACAGTTGAGATTTGGAAAGTCCTAACAATGCCTTAGATATCTGTAATGGTAAAGCATGGATTCTCTTGGAAGACATTTGGGTTGAGATATGACAGTATATACACAAAAGTGCCAAATAAATCAGTGGCTTATCCAAGACAGCAAGAACACCTCTTGTTTGTTTTCTACTGCCTGTGAACAAAAAAAAGTTAGCCAGGGTCAAAATCTGTTTTGCAGCACCGATGCAGATTGGATGTAGCTCCATTGTCTTTGGTTGAGCTTCTCCAGATTTATGCTGCTTTAAATGCTGGTGAAAATGGGATTTAGCCCCTGGTATCCAGCTTTTGTGCAATGGCTCCCAGTTCCCTTCAGGATGAAGTAATTTGATTGTGTTTCACAAGGAATTGTCTAACTCAGCAGTTGTTGCATATGAACAATTAAGTTCAGTTTTTTTAGCACTTTTGTGTCTCACCATTGGTTTTTTTTTTTGTTATTTTTGGTTGTGAGCAATACATTATTATCATTTTTAATAAAAAACAGCTTGATTCTCACGTAACTTGTTTGGATAGTCAGCAGTTCTGGGCTGCTTATAAATAAATACAAGATGTGCAATTTTATAAAATCTTGGAAATCTGCGGTGGACTGATGTGTCTTCACTAGAAACAGCAAGCAGCCCTGTGTATTTATAGTCCTGTGTCTTCAAGATCAGTGTAAGTTTATTCTCAGCCCTGTGATGCCCTAAGGCACGGGTCATCATAGCCGCTTGGGTGCCTAACTCCATCGATGTTGGTGGGAGTCAGGTGGGTATGAATCCACTGAGGATCTGTGCTCAAGCAGCAGGAATATGGGTCTGGTAAGGATCGGGTAATTTCTGTATGTGGTAGCACTATGTAATTTACTCACATGAGGGGGAAAAAAAATATGAATCTCATTTTAGGATACAATCAAGTCTTTGACAAGCCAGCTAGGCTGCTCCTCTGTATTCCCTCACCTTCAGGTCAACCTCACTATTCTTCTTTGCATCCCACTGTGTTTATCAACATCCCCGAACTGCAGAGACTGAAAAAGACACTTAAGTTTAGGGTTATGTGTGCTATTTCCAAATGTGAAGTCAGAGCCTGCTCTCTCTTTTCCCTTGTTAATTATCCAAGCATCTCACCAGTGGTTTTGATCACAGGGCTGCATTTTTCCTTCCTAGATGCATGATTTTAACTCTCACACATTTCTGTACAGACAAGTAACTGCAAAGTTGCCTTGAAGTTTTTCTTTATTTGCTGGCAAATATTTTAACTTTGTTAATCAGGGCTGCAAGTAAGCATAGAGGTGGGAAACACTTCAGCCTTATCAGGAGACTGGAGAGCATGTCCAAGTCTGTCAAAGCAGGAACTGGATATGTCCAGAGGGGAGAGGCAGCTGCCAGCACCATCCCATGGCAAGATCACGCTGTCCTTCCTGTGGACCTTCACCCCGTGTCGTGTGACGTGATGCAATGTGATGAGCCAAGAGAGAAAAGTAGAGAGGTGTGTCTGATCGCATAAGTAAAGATGCACAGATTTTTGGAAAAATTTAGCCAGGAAGCGTAGCAGCTGGGAAGAGGGCTATGGAAACCCCAGCCTTACAGGATTAACTTTCACACTGGGACGTGCAGAGTTGGAGATGCACTGGTGCAGGACGAGCCTCCATGAAACATCCGATCTGTCAAAGCATAGTGGGGAAGAGGCAATAGCCTGTTAACTTGAATAAATAAGGGAAAAGATATGTCATTGAAAACTCTGGACTTTTTCCTAGAATTCAGAAAGAAACCGAGGTGAGGTTTCCCCTGAAGCATCAAGGGCCATAGGGAGGTGTTGTGAAATGTCCCTTGTTCCATCATCTGAGGAAAGCCAAAGGGGTGTGCATCTCCAAGGAGAAAAATGCACGGTTTCCATCTGCTTTAGAAATGTCGCTTCAGTCAGACTTTCTCCAGTATTTCCCTGCAGGAATACATGCAATTGCTGGAATCTCTGTGCTTTTCTAACACTCTTGCTTGGTGGATCATCGCCTCTGGTACTTAGATGTTTAGGAATGAGAGAAAATAAACAGTCGTCAAAACTTGGCAGGAATCCATCCCTAGCAGGGATTACCTAAACCCTTTGCTGTTCCATGTATCATTTAAAGAGGCGGTTTGCTGTAGGTAAGATAGATCTATCTGGCCCAGTGGGATTACTGGGGCAATTCTCTCTGTCAGGAAAGATGCTGGAAGCGAGAGGCTCATCAGCTGGCAAAGGTCTGGTTATAGGAAAACCAGGAGCTGAGATGTCTCATTTCCAATGGTGCTGCGGTGTATCCAGTGAAACATTAATACTGCTGTGCAAATCTGTTGTAAGACCTCAGCTGGAATAGCCTGGTCATTCACTTTCAAGGATGAGGAGTGACCTGGGACAGGTAAGGAGGAGGGCTGCCAAAGCTTACAGGAACATGGAGAGTCCATCTGTTGGGAAGAAGGAAGTGGTTCAGAGGTGGAAAGAAGCAGTGTCCCTAGTGGGAAGGTATGAGCCAGTACTACTTAGAAGTTGTACAGCTATTTTCATGATGATGAATCTGAAGTACCAACATGTAAGACATTGGTCTTGTTAGGTGAAGTGTAGTGCCATATTCATGTGGAAATATGGCTTCTGGATTTGGAACTGGTTTGCTCTGGGAAGTCTGGGCATGTTCATGGGGTCTTGCAGGCACCTATAAGCAAGCACCTACCTTGGAGAAGTTCTCTCCTCTGCTGCATAGGTCATATTCTTCCTTGCTTGCAAAATCATGTGCAGAGTAATTTTCTTCCTTACATATGTCACATATCCAGGTGTCTAGCTGGTTAAGTTGAGCCAGTGCATTCCTAGCTCACGTGGGCAGTGCTAGTGCCACCCTCATCTCAAACAAGCCAGCCATCCCCAGGCTGTGGTTGTGCTTACGAGGTACCTGGAGGTATTTGGGGTCGGGACAAGCAGGCTGTTAAAGACACCAGCTCTATGCCTTGCACTAGCGCATGTGATTTTAACGCTGAATTCTGTAGGCTTGAAATCAGCAGTCTCACAAATCATGGCCTGGTGCCTTAGTATCGGATGCTCCTTCCTCTCTGGCATTCTGGCTGGGCTTTCAGCTTTGTTATTGAAAGCGGTGAACGTGGGAAATCTTATCTATTGTCTGAATGACTTCCATGGCTGTACTCAACATCCTGTGATGGTGCCGTCTCTTTTTGATTGTCCTCCTTGTCATTGTTAACATGGAACAAATATCCCTGGAAACAAACAAAACAAGGAAATATAGAAAATATTTGCTATAAAGCAGAATTGTGTTTAAATTGAAGGTTTTCTCAAGGAACATATTAATACAAGCTTAGAGCAAAGCATGCTTTGTCTAGCCCTGAATGTTGACTTTTCCTTCTGAATCCTAGTAGGACTTTTTTTTTTTTTTTTTTCATGTCAGTTTCTTACATGGACCTAAATCACGGTAAGTCTTTTTTGTATGGAATGATTTAAAAGCTGAAAAAGAGTTAGAGCCTTAATGTGACCAATGTGCAGGAATTCTTAGGAAAAAAAAAAAAAGTAGATTTTTTCATGGATTTTTTATTTTTTTTTTGAGGGTGGACAGAAATGTTTGATTTTGTTTTTCTCAGTACCTGATCCACAGATCTGAGAGCATCAATCATATAGTATCTCCAGGGATACAATTTTGAGGAATAGCCCGTGGTATTGTTCAAAGAACAGAAAGTTTGCTCTTTATTAAGTTGTTCCAAGTGGCAGTTCTGGGATTAGATGGCTCGAGACACATACAAAAAAGAAAGGCTTTTGTCTGCATGCTGCCTGCTCAAATCCAATCCAGAGGCTGCTGGTTTACAGGTTGGGATATTTTGGCTTTGTTTTCTTTTGTTAGGAGAGTGAAGAGTTGGGTTGCCTTGTTCTGTGAGTTTAGGTGACTTTCACAGATGCTTGTTACTGAATAGTGACAGGGCAAAGAGCTGACCTGGAGGTTGACTCTCCAGTGACCCTTAAAGCTGGAATAACCGAGAAAACAGCAGTTATATCAATAAAAGGTTCAAATGAGCTGAGGGCTGAGGAAAGGGAGATTGTTGCTTATAAGAAGAACTGAACCGATGCCAGCAGAAGGCTGATACAGGAGCAACATGAGCGATATCATCTCCCGAACAGACGTGACTCTGTTCCAGAGGCTGCAAGGTCAGACCCCGGGTTTGCATAAGAGTTCATGAAGACAAAAATACATCCTTTCTATACTACAGTAAACAGGGATCCTAAAGAAGACAGTTAGCGTTATTAGAATGAGCTCTCTTCTTGGTGGAACTTTTCTATGTATTTGTCAGCCGAGAAGAACAAAAGAGTCTCTGGAAAAAAATTACTTGCAGCAAGTTTGAAATGATTCAATGGCCAGAAAGAGAGCCTATGGCTGTACTTTCCACTGCATGTAGAAATTGCTCAATTGTGATGACTTTTACTGTGAGTAGGACCTTACTATGGAATGAGGATTTGCAGGATGAAGTCAAGGCAAATGCATCCCAGCCATCCACTTAACTTCCAGTCCAACTTTTGTAGCTGCTTTCTCCTGACCTTCTCTATTTAAGAGCCATTATATCAAATAACAGAGGTTTGGGGTCAGATTCTACCTATTTTATTATTTTTTAAGTCCTTGGGACATGAGTGAAGGACAGCTCAATTGTGAGTCACAGCAGCAGACCATCCCTGAGGGCATTCTGATTGCTTGACGGAGAGAAGTCCAAGCTTGCCAAATATTTGAGTTACTGACACATTTAGTGCTAGATATGGTCACTAACAGCTCTTTAGAAATAGCCACCACAAGAGTTGGTGAGTGGCAACTAACTGTGAGGAGGGCTCAGAGGTACTGACAGATAATTTTAGAGTAATGCAGTCACATGGATACTTGGTTTAGGCACGTGCCGCATGGTGACAGTTCTGTAATTTTTATATGTATAAACAAATAGAATGGAAAATATACAAGCAAACAGTGCCAATGACTTTTTCCATATCCTGATGGTATTCTTAAGTGAAATGTAATACTCTGTGTCAATTTAACAACCTGACAAACCTAATGTTAGAAGGTGAAATGAGCTAGATGAACTATTTGACACTGTCCCCCATGACATCCTTGTCTCCGAATTGGAGAGATGTAGATCTGATGGATGGACCACTCAGTGGATAAGGAATTGGCTGGATGGTCACACTCGGAGAAGCAGTCAAAGGCTCAATGTCCAAGTGGAAACCGGTGATGAGTGGTGTTCCTCAGGGGTCAATATTGGAACTGGTATTATTTAACATCTTTGGCAACATGGACAGTGGGACCGAGTGCACCCTCAGCAAGTTTGCTGACGACACCAAGCTGTGTGATGTGGTCGACCCACTGGAGGGAAGGGATGCCATCCAGAGGGACCTGGACAGGCTTGAGAAGTGGGCCTGTGCGAACCTCATGAAGTTCAACAAGGCCAAGTGCAAGGTCCTGCACCTGGGTTGGGGCAATGCCAAGCACAGACAAAGGCTG
>VXAA01000605.1:611823-690966 GCA_013399115.1 Anseranas semipalmata
GCGACCTGGCCTAGTGGGAGGTGTCCCTGCCCATGGCAGGGGGTTGGAACTGGGTGGTCTTTAAGGTCCCTTCCAACCCAAACCATTCTATGATTTTACAGGAAGGTAAACTAACGAACTTTAGCTTGTGGGGATTTTCTGTTTGCATACTTATTTTTCCAAAAAATTAGGATGCTGACATGATGAAGTCACTTGCTGTGGGTCAGTATGTTCCCAACTGCGATGCTGAACTAAATCCAATCCCATGCCTAAACCCTGTGCTGTAAATGCCTGAGCTTCAGTAGGGCTACCTCACAGCTTGTGGGAACACGAGCCAGCAGTAGATGATGTGCTCAGAGCCACTAGGGAGCCAGGCCACCTTTTCGGATGGATCAGGTGGCTTAAAACACTTTCCATGATTGTATCTTATCTGATCCTCCAATCCACCCCCCGACACACTTTTTTTCCCTCCATTCTGTTTCCCAATACAAAAGAAAATATGAATATTCTATATATGAATACGGCACCTACCAAAGAAAGCTAAAAATAAGCCAAATCTTTTTGTTAGAATTACTTGTTATGGGTTAAGAGTAGTTACTGTGTCTTTGATTTGAAAATATAGTTCCAGTCCTAAAGCCAGTGATTGTATCTCATGCTGTTATTTTGGGAGGGATCTCCAGAGGGGGGTACAATTTAGCACAAATGGGTGAAGATCTCAAGAAACGTTAACTTCCTTGGAAAAGTCTGAAGTGACCAATATTATGGGAAAGATTGGAAGAACACAAATTGTCTCTACTCTGTTAAGAGGCATCAGAAATAGGGTGTTTGTGGGCCATTTATGATCTCTCATATCTGTCACCTGAAATGAAAAATCCAAATCTAAGATCAGCGCTGGGAAGCACTTTGTAGAATATGACAGTCCCTGACATCCATAATTTATACATCGGTTACAGGGAAATGTGAAACGGTATTTTAAGCTGTGACATTTGTAAGCTTGCTGTAATTTTTAAGAAAAGACAGAGTGAGGAAAGAGTCATAATTTTATTGGATTTTAGGCTGTTTCACTTATTTTGAATGTGGTCTTGGTGCACACTGTGGAATGGCATCAGCACAGTAAACCCTGTGCTCTAAATAGAAACTAGGTGTGTTTTAATAAATTCCCAAGGACTGCAGGATTTGGGGAATGGAGGGGAAAGAGATCACTCTATGGCTAACTGGTAAAAAAAAAAACTTGCTTGTTTCTTCCATAGATCTAGATGAGTTTTTACCAGCTCACAGGCTAGTCCACGTGACTTTAGACAGTCATATGGCATTCATTCGTCAGGTGGTGGGTTTTTTTTGCCTGAACTAGGCTGGTATTTTTATTTTTTTTATTTATTATATTTGAGAGGACTGTCTCGCAACAAATGCTATCCGGGGTGCTGCTGATGTGGATGGACAGATGTTGATTCGTGTGGAGGGCCGCATGGGCTGTACCAGTGTACCTTGCAAACTTTCAACTTTTCAGCTCAGTACTGATACTGTTTCCTTTCAAATTGTCAGGAAAAAAAAATCCATATTGTTGACCGACTTATTTGGTTAACCTTGATGATATTTATCAGGTCAGTAGTAAGATTTATGGATCATTCATTGAAAAGACTGGGTTTTTTTGGTTGTTCCTTTGTAATAAGCACATTCTGAGGCCAGTGTCCTTGGACTTAGAGTGTATCAAGATAACAAGTTAGTAATGGGCTACTTTCTGCTATGAAACTAAGCTGTAAAACTTGGAATGAACAAACAAACAAAAAACAACGTCAAATCCAGTCTCCACTATGCTGGGGGAAGGTTTACTAAGGGCCACTAAATGAGTAATTAAGATCCTTGTTCCAGGGGCTGCAAATTCTATAAGAACAATGCTGTGAACACAGTAAGTTGTAGTCTGGGGACAACTGTCCTGAACCTTCCCTAAATATAAGCTCTAATCCAGGTACGAAGAGCCCTCCCCAGCTTTGTCCCCAAAGCCTTTTGCAGCTTTGTGGTATGCAGGCAGTGAGGGCACACAGTGGGGACCGGATAGGTCTTAATATTTTTATTTTTCAAGCAACACACCCAGACCATATCTGTGCTTCAAAAACTACTGTGCCTGGTAACAGGAGCCAATTCCTACTAATATCAGCGTCTCTCATCAGCTGGTGTTAAAACTTATTGGGTGGGGAAGAAATGGGTAGGAGGTTATGTTAAGTGCCCACAAAGCCTCAACAGTGATTTGTTTTGAGGAACAAAGGGATATTTACTGTGGGATAAAAACCTAAACTGCTTGCATATTTACTGACATTTTGCCAATGGTGTTTTAATGCTCAGACCACACAAGGAAAACGTTTATCCAGGATATATTGCCTGCTTATAGAGAGACTCTGAGACTATGACCTAATGTTTATAATTGTAAGTTATTGAGAGTCAATTGAAAATGCAAAATTCCCAAGTGACTGCATTTATCACTTGTGAGATTAGCATGCTTGTGGAGTATAAACAGCTAAACAAAACCAAATGATGTAGTTCATCAAGAGAGAGAAAATTAAAAATATGCCAGATATTGTTGATACTGTAGGCAAGGCATGATTTTAAGCTCTGTATAAAGAGGATGATTTTAAAGAGCTTTTAATCCTCATTTAAATTTGCTTGTCCCTATAAATACCTGGGGAAATACAGTTTACTTGGAAACTGATAGTAATATTGATAGCATCACTTTATCCAGTGGGATTTTACACATTCAGATAGGAAAACTTGTATTGTGAAGTACTCCAGAGAAGGTTTCATTTTAGCAAAATGCTCCTAAGACAAGCTTTACTTTTTACATATATATGTAAAATATACTACTAGATTTATAAATATAATCTTTATAATGTATATAATAAACTCTACATATGTATATATGAAGATATATGTATTAAAATATATACATAAAAATAAAATCTATCTTATCCTTCACTAAAGCACCATTTTAGAGCATTGCATTTGTGTGCATGGAGCAGTAGTTTCTCTAGGTGAGATTACAATTTGAAGTCTATGGCTTCTTGAATGCTATTTTTTAAATCGGATTTCAGCATATATAGTTGAAATTGTCATATCTTGAATGACAGAAGAACAGATATTTAGTGCTAGTCTGGAAAATCCTGGAAGACCTGCTTTGTTGTAGATGAAACAATGATTTCTGCATGCTACTTGTATCTTACTTTTATATCTTGTTTGGCTCAAGAAAGAACATGAAATGATTTTTTTTTTTTTTTTTTGAGCTTCCTTTCAGAAGGATTTATTATTTTTAGATTTTGGCTAAGGTTAACGTTAAGGATTTTTCCCAGCTTACTCCCTTTCAGTGTGCCTGAGTCCTGGAGAAAGAATCTGGGAAAAGAGAGGAGAAACCAAAAGTGTAATTGCAACTGAAAATTGCAGATAACAAGGAATATAAAAGTTACGTTGACTTTGTAACAAGTTTTGCTTTGTACTGTTTTATCCCCTCTTGATTACATACTATTTTTGAGGCATGACAGTTACTTACTTTTATTCTCCTTTTTTTTTTTTTTTTTAATAATGTAGGAAATTTGAAATGTGTTCTTTTAAAGATCTCATCTGCCAAAGTTATTATCCCTCCTGCTATGAGATGTGAGAGTTTCACAAGCAGTGTCTCACTTCTGTATCTGCCTTCGTTCATTTGGGCGTTTAAATCCTGCTGACCCAGAAACTGCAAAGATGTCCATGGGGCCTTAGCTGGAGACCTGGGCTGGAAGGTGCTTGTCCAGGGGACAGCTTCAAGGCAGATTTATGCAGCTTTCTGCTTGCGTGCAGATGAAGCTAGCCGAGGGGTTAGGAACGCTGTTTTTATTGGGTTTGTTCTTTTGGCTGACTTTGCTCGTCTTCGTTCACTCAGCCCCAGGAGTGCACTGTGGTTGGGACCTTGCACTTAATTCATGTCAGGAGTTTCAGTAAACACTTAGTAAATAATAGATCACGCACTTTAAAAAAAAAAAGATATGTTTTGGGATGCGTTTTTTAATAGCTTTAACACCTGTGTGTTGGCAGTTTTTGGTGATGTAGTATGTTGCGTGACTCAGCTGTAACCCATGCGCCATCACGCATCCGTTTTGGAGGTACAAATACTGTGGATGGAGACGTGCCCGGTGGGATCTGGAGCATGCAGACCGCAGGAGCCTTTTCCATCCGCTCCCTTCAGCGAGCGCCAGATCTGCCTGTTGGCACCACTTATGTTTCGGATTATTTTTTCCTAACGCTGTGGGTACTCCGGAGTTGAACGCCTTGCCTGCCGAATTGTCGGTCTTGCACCCTGAGTGCTGACCCACTGGGACCACCCTGCCTGCCCTGGCCCACGGTGATTTCCCCTTCCTGCTCATGCCCACCTTCTGCGCTCAGACAGCCACCCAGCCTCTCCCAGCCGCGACTCGCGTGTTCTCTGCTTGGCTTACGATTTGTGCTTCAAAACAGCCTGATACACATTTCTTGTAAATGGCCTGGAGTGTCACGAGAGCAGCTTGGCTCGTCCGCTGCGGCTTTTGGAATCCTAATGACCGTTTAATCGAGTAAACGTGAAATAAACTATGAGCTAGAGGAGGTTTCATGGCTCTGCTCGCATTTAGCGGTGGCGTGGTCTTCAAACTTTATGTACCCTAAAGCATTAAAACATCCCACTCATTGATGGTGTTGAACTGTTTTCCATACCCATGGTCTAGCTGTATATCCACATTTTGGTGCAAATTGCTCCGCAGTTGGGAAAGTCACAAATATCCATCTATGCTGTCTTTTGTTCCACAGCTTAATGAGATGTCTGCATCTGCTGGGAAACCTGCATGGCTTGCATACGGGTGATAGCCACCTTATTCTTCTACTTCCACCACATCCCCATGCTTCTGAGATCCTCTGCAAAGATTAGGAGTAGGGTAATGGACTGTAAAATATTAAAACAAATGCCAATATTGCAACTTCATACTGCTAAAAAATATCTTAAAGAATTTTTTTATTTTTTTTTTTTTAAGCTTGTTTCCATATGAGCTTCCAGGTAATGCTGAGTAGCTGGTGGTGTAATTTCTGTGTAATTTCTGGTCTGATGGTATATGCCCAGCAGGAGATAATTACCTTTCAAGGCTGCCTGACTTCTTTCTAAGGACTTCCAGTAACGGGCCAGCAGAGAAGAAATTGTTCCAAAATTTTGTGCTTGGGAAGAGATTTCCCAAATGGCAGACTTTATCAAGAACAAATGAGATACTTAGTAAACGTGCAGGCAACTGCTTAAAATCTGACTAAAAGAAAATTCTGCTCCAAACAACACAACTACAAGAATGTGTTTCATCAAAGTCGGAATTCATTGAATTAAAATTTCTCAGAGCTGACTGTTCTACCCTTCTCACAGAGCACAAACATAGAACATGTTTTTCCATTTTCAGATCCTCTAGGCCTGGAGTGTACACAGTCATCAACGAGAGGGGAGTTTGATCAGGTAGCTATGACTGAGGATGTAAAAGATCCATAAAAAGTTTCTACTCATTTACATTTGTCCAGTGAAAAATGTTGGGCTATCAAATTAGGCAGAAATAGAGCATCAACCAGGTCACATAAAATTGCAAATTACTTTTATCCTCATGTTTACAACGGGGTGTGAACAGGCTCTTCTGCAGTCACCCAGCTGCAGCCGCATTTTACTAATCTGAAGAAAGCTCTGATTGCTTACCATGCTGATAAAATATCTGATATTAAACTGTGTATTTAATATTTATATCTCCTTCCAGTACTGCTGCAAATACCTTAGTTATTTTAATAAAAAAAAAAAAGAAAACAAGCATAGAAAGGTAAATGTATTAAACATCAAAATTATAAACTCCTTAAAAATGATGAAAGAATTGTGCTCAAAACCAGCATCCTTGAACCATTTTGTATTTGCTTCTTCTCGAACACTTTTTCATCTTTGATCGATAAGAAAGCACAGGCTACTTAGTTCTAAAATTGTGATTTGAAATTATGTCATTTCTAGTGATTTTAAAGTGAGAAAATATTTAAAGTAATTTGCCATTTCCACAGGATGCCATGGCCCAGAAAAGGGGGAGAAAATGTGTTTCTCTACTTCTAATATACCATGCACACGCACAGGACTGCCCAGGCAGCCAGGCTCTGGGCTGGGCTGTAAATAAAATGAGGCTGAGAGCTTTGTGCTGGTGCAGGTCTAATAGACTGTGCATGTGCTTCACGTGTTAATAATGCAACCACATTTTCTCCACGTTAGAAATAAGCTCTACTATACTTGAGATTTTTCTGTGGAATTGCGTAATTTTCTTTAAGGTGGGGGTCCAGTGCTTTTGCAGTCTGCATAGTATTTTGAATATAGCCGCGTAAAGTGTGTGTGGTTTGATTCTTTATTTCTGGCCAAAGCAACGTGGGTGCTTTGTAACACCTGGTTTGGGTTTTGTGGTGATAAATGACTGCCTGACAGACATTTGCAATAGGAAATATGGCTGTGTCGCAGACAAGCTGGGACATCCTCTCTTTGGGGATAACTGAGGGCAGAATTCAGCCAAGAGGATGGTCTTTCCTCGTAATGCTGAATTAATGCAGAGTTAATCTCTTGACTGGAAGATTTCTGTATGAGCAAGAACTTTGTGGTTTTGAATATAGCCACAGGAAATGAAATAAGCATTAATGAATTTGGAGTCGATGAGTATGCAAACTGAAAACTGAAGAGGACCCCCTGCACTGAAAATGTTACCCAACGCTGGGTACAAAACTATTTTGTGAGGTCTTGGGGCACACTGGCAATTGCAACATCAACTTTCGGCTGCTGTATTTTACCCGAAGGGTTTGCTAACACCACACAATTAGTTAGGGCTACAAATAGATCCACAATCCTCCCATCAGAAGTGCTGCTTTTTATTTTTATTTTTTCTACGTAAATGATATTAGTCTTTCTATTTTTGGATAAGATTATGTCCTTTACATAATCACTTTTCCTACTGGAGGCAAATCTTCACAGACTAGTGATCTCTTGGGTGTTATTTCTCATGCAAATTCAGATTATGTATTTAAAGACATTTATAGCCTGTAATGCTGCTGGTGTTTGGTGAAATGACACTGCAGTGAGGAATACAGCCCATTCAGTGCTTCCCCTAAGACTGCAGGGATGCCTATGAGCCATTTTTACATACTTTTGTAGCCTGAGGCCTGTCTTTGGTCTATGAGTTAATTAATCTGGTATGGTTTTTGAGATATTTGTCTTCAGCTTTGACAGTTTGGTTAGGAAAGTGGTTGCATGTGTAAATCAAAAGTAAAAATCATCTGCTTTCAACACTCCAGCAGTTAAGCATCACTACTGTGGTTGGCTTATCAGGAAAAACTGGATTTCTTTAATTGAGCACGAGACTTGCATTTGATTACTGACCTCTCAGGGGTTCACAGCTCTAAGGGACACCTCAACTATCCCATGGGCTGTGATGGTTTGGTGTCTCACTGAAGGTGGAAGAACACATCCGCACCACCAAACATAACTGGTTCCTCAAGGCTTTATATGGAGATGAGAGAAGGACTTGGTATGAAGGCACCTCATGGTGAGAAGAAGCTTTGGCAGCACAGTATGTTTGTTTAGTTGCTTTTTTTCCTGTTGATTTACCATAGGGCTGAGTTTTTGCTGGTGTCGCTGTGGAGGTTGCAGCCTACCTTCAGGAGAGAGCTGTGGGCGCAGCATCCTTGCAGCTGTGGATTTTTTCCCAACTCCTATTAATACTGCAGGAAGGCAAAGTGCCTTGTCCAAAGCCCCGAATCTGCTCTGGGGATTGGTGCCTCAAAATTAAATGTGCAGCTCTTGCTGCTCTGGCATCAAACTGCCTTTTTGGAGCTATCTCCAAAGTATAGAAAAGGCAGAAGCATCAGAGACTATTCTTAGACATTTGTCTAAAAGTCTTCCCCTTGGTGTTGGTATAACTTGTTAGCTGTCTGGAGGCACAGAGCCGTTTCCTACTCAATAAAAGGAAAGAGCATCAAAATGGCAATAAATCAGTAATTGCTACAAACTAGAGACTTAACTTTGATTATGGTAGTATTAGTGGTAGTATTTGCACCAAAGGCTTTTATCAATGTTTGGAGGGAGTGGGGACAGCTATCAGAGTGTAATTAAACTCCATTTAGAAGGTTTAATTTGTTCTTTGGTGCTGAGGGAGTCATTCCAAAGCTTAGAATTATAAAGGGGATTTAATCATAAAAGATTAAATAAAGCCTAGCTATGTTTGACAAGCATTTCACTCTTGAGTAAGTCATATGATCCATAATTATTCTCTAAAAACCCAATTAGCTCTGTTCCTTATTTAAATTGTGTATCTTCAAAAAGACTCTTCCTGTGTCGCTCGATCTGTGCTGCCTTTTTGATGCACACTTTGCTAATCGGGCTTTTCAGCCAGCCAGTTCATCAGCCCCTTCCTGCCGTGAGGTCCATCTGTCATACCCCTAGTTCAGCAACATCTTGTAGGCGCCTTATAAACTGGCCTTAGAAAGCTTGTGTGGCAAAGTGCCCCAGGGCGAGCGATAGCATGAGTCAAAGGCCAGCCTCATGTAAAGCAGAGTGATTTAAACCTGTCTGAAGAAAGCTCTAAAGAAGTTTTTGCTGGAGGCTTTCATTCCACCTGTTGCCCTATGACCTCCTCCTCTGGGACAGACACGTTTTATTCTCTTCATGGAAACTTTTCCTCCCTTGGAAGAAGAAAAAGACAAAAATCACTTATCTTCTGTGTTCTTGTCCTTTGTTTGTTTGTTTTTCTTTCTTTCTTTCTTTCTTTCTTTTTTTTTCTTTCCAAGCAGTGTTTATAGCAAGAAAAACTTGGGGAATATTGATACCATTCCAGTAGCATACTGGGTGCATGTCATTCTGCCAAACACACATACTTGGCTCAAGAAAAAATAAAATCTTTTACTTAATCAAAAATTCCACAACAATAGCACAGCAGGAGTGCATGAACTTTTCCAAATACTTGAAATTATTAATGGAGATTCCTTCTGAAGTGTAATAGCAAGCCTGCTCTTTCCTGTAAGTGGATATGTAATCTGTTCACATCTGATAGTGCTAGGGAAGAAAGTTTGTCAGCATTCAGTTGGCTACAATTATCCCTTTTTTCCCCTTTAAAACTCAGTTGCCGAATTTCCCAAGTACTTTCTGGCAAACGAGAGCAAAGACATAAAGGAGCTCTCATGCATACTAATGGCTTGCATGTTTTGCCCAAAATCTTTAATGGGAGGCTAAGCTGTGCAAATGCTGTTTCCTCTGCATCAAGGACTGGTTTAGAGCTGGCGGTGAGATCTGTGGGGAAAGGAGTATTTCAGCTGTTAAATTTCTTAAGCGAATCCGAGCAACGCTTTGTAAAGCCTTTCCCTTATGCTTGATTTCACCGATTAATCATGTCCTACCGATTATTTATTTGTTTCAACTTCTGTGATGCTCCAAGTAGATTTATGTGGGCAGCTAGAAAACCAACCTGAGCCTTGCTGGGGGAAGGACTTGAGGTGTCAGGGGCTGATACTGGACAATTTTTTTCCATTTTGTCTCGTCAGATGGGTTGTGGAGGCCAAGCGCAAGCCCAGAGGAGGTAGGCAGTCCAGTCCATGCTGGCACAGTTGTGCAGTGCCCCTGTCTGCTGATGTATGGACTGCAGAGGGGAATTAATGAGCCATGCTTAATAGAGGCTGCGGGTTTTTGGTTCCTATCGCACGGGCTCAGCAGTAAAGATTGCGAGATGTCTGTCGCCAGCAAGCCCTCTGGGGGTTGTTCCACCACCAGAGCTGGTGCCAACGCAGGCACAGGGTCTCTGACCTGACCACATCTCTGGCCAAGCCCCAGGATCAGGGTAATACCCATGAGATGGAGATCAGTGTGGGTAGGACTGAAGAAGACAAAGCTTTTAAGCAAAGCCTTGTGCAGGAGCCCTGCCCGCAGCAGTGGTCTGGGAATTCAGAGCTGCCACGTGCGTGGCCAACTCTCTGTTTTGATGCTTTTTCAGGGTATAATTCCTGATGTTTCTGTCCCAGTCTCCTGGCTTCAAGATGGCATAAATCCTGCTAGCAAAAATCTCTTTCAGCATGCACCAGATCATTCAACAGTGGAAAGATTTCTTAAAACTGTTCTGCACTCTTAGGCTTTTGCATAAGCAGATTTCCCAGGCGGATACAACAGCTGTCAGATGTTTTGCTTCTCACATCTTCACAGTTTCACCCTTCCTTAAAACACAAGGATACACCAAGATATTATTGAAATTGGAATCCATTGGAGAGGTGACCTGTTTTGCTACATTTCTGCAGCTAAAATGTTTCTCTGTGAAGGTGTGATATGAAATCAGTTACAGGCTATTTATTAAAAAAAAAAATAAACAAGAAAAAGCTATATAAAGGTGAATCGTCTTTTAAAATAATAAAAAAGAAGTCCAAGTTCTGAACCTTGAGCAATCAATGGCACATAGAGATAAATTCTTCTTATTCAGGTTCTCCTCGTTATCCTGTCATGTGCACTTGGGACTGAACACAACAAAATGCACAGACAGACCTGCAGATGAGATATATTACCGAGGAATAAAGAATGTTGGCTAATTTATCTGAAGATAATTTGTTATGGGATTTTCTAACAACAGCTTTAAATGTGCCAGAAATTAAAACACAATTTGATGTTGAGGGAGGGGTATAAAAAGGAAAAAAAAAAATCACCCAGGAAATATTTTGTTTATACAAAGCCACAGTAATGCAGAGGGCACCTCTTGTTGTGCCGGGTCTGCTTGCTTTGGCAGAGATGAGGAGCGATGCCAGTAGAGGGGACACTCGCCATCCACCCTGCTATAGCTGGGGCCACACGGGTTGCTTCTCTTGGTCCCTGTCACTCTGACTCCATGGAATTCGCTTCCCTCTACCCTGGGCTGTCATTGCTCCCCAGCAATGAGAAGCCTCTTATCCAGCCTAAATTAACACCCTCTGAAAAAGAAAAGAAGTGTAAAAAGGAAAGACAGTACGAAGTATAAGAGGCAGGGAACTGATGGCAGAGAATACAAATTCTCAGCTTGGGAGCAACGTCCCCTCAGAGGCACTTTGCTTCCTTGTACCTTTGCAGCTGTGGTTTAGCCCCACGAAACTTGAGGTCTTTCCAAGATTTCAGAGCAGCTTTGTTAATGCACCAAAGCCTTTGTTTGACCTTTTCCTGTAATCCCTGAGTGCAGCATTGTTTAATCAAAAAATAGTGATGTCGTTATCTTGCAAATAATAATTGCGATGTGATTTCTTTTTCACAATTTTTAAACTAGCACTCATTTACAAAAAATGGCTAAGCTAATTATATAGTTGAGACAGCCTTTTTAAAGAGATGGCCCTCTGGATGCCCCAGTTCTCCACGTTTTGTCACCTTAAAACACCAGCATGGCAAAAGACGGCTCTGGTGGTAGCTGTTAGACTTGTGGAAGCCACCTCCTTGGGATGCGTCCCAGTGACTTATTGCTGGAAGAGGGGAAGGATGCAGGAGGAGTACCAGGCAAGGCTTGGCCATTTTAGTGCTCTTTCCCTAAGCTATTGCTGGAGATGGGGCTGGGTTGGACGGACTTTTTTTTGACCTACCTATGGCAGTTTTCTGGTCTTATCATTGCTGGTTATTTATGTTGCTCCTGTGTCTATTAATTTCCTGAGTAGTCTTGTTTTACAGTATTTCATCTTTCTGGGCATTTGGAGCACACATGCATGTACTTAGCGAGATGATGGTCTGATTTAGCTCCCCAGTAACCTGAAAATAAAATATACCTCTTAACAATCATGAAATATTTGAAGAGCCAAAACGCTACACTTAAAAATGGCAAAACACTCTGAAATTTGCTTTAACAGTTTGGATTCACTAACACATTCCTTTTATCTCTTCTAAACTTCTTGGCTTACTTGAAAGATTCCTATCCAGATTGTCTCTAACAAATTCATCTTAGAGAAGGATTGCACAATTAAAACCAATCTTATTTTTCTTTTTTAGGATTTCAGTGTTATTCTCAAATTCTGGATTGATTGTTGTTTTCTAATCTTAATTATTGTGTCATTTTAAGAGCACAGAAGGGCTTTAAAAATAATTTGAGCTGGGATCATGCCAAAAGCTACATCTGGATTCCTGGAGGATGAGCAAAGCTTTGAATCAAACAGCTGGCAAGTTTTCTGGATAGGGAAAGGCCAGCACAGCACTCTCAACCTGTGCAGATATCAAGGGGAATTCTTGGCTACTATGGCAGAGTTGCTCAACCTTGTGGCTTCATCAGCAAACTTGTGTCCAAGGCTTTACTTAACACCTGAGCGGCTGATATCTGATGTCCTGCGAAAAAGCTCTGCTAGTAGAATTATTTTATTTATTTAACATATTTTCAAGTTTTTTAAGCTGTTGCCTGCAGAGGAGCTTGAGAAGATGAACCAAAAAGCACAAAAAGAAGCAACCCCTTCCTTGTGCCCACTGCAGGCTGCCTCCCTCGGCATCTTACGCTGTTGGGACCCTGCTGCCTTGGGCTGCAGCACCCCAGAGCCCACTTGGGGCAGTCAAGGGGGCTTTGTGGTGCCTGATGTGAGGGTGTGAGTGGGCCGCTCTCACCCCGGATCAATGAACAGACTTAAAACCGCAAGACAAGGCTCCATGCTGTGCTTGGCACTCATGGCTTTCTGGAGACAGGTCAGACCTGTGGGGCCCTGCTGGCTCTGGAGGTAGCACATCTGTGTGAGCCCAGCTCAACTCTTGCAGCTTCAGGGTCCAAAAGTGTGGCTGAAAATCACTTCCCTCTCTGTAGTTCTTCTTAGAACTGCATAATGTAACATACGTGATAGCTTCACTCATTGCTAGTAAAAGCCGTGATTGCGTTGTGGATGGTGTCATCATGAGCATCCCATCAGAAATGCCATGTTTCTTGTTCTGCTTGAACATCCTGGTGTTTTCAAGCAGTTTCACCAGCAGTTTCATGGTGAGGAACACTTGGTAGCCATACAAATTGGAAGGATCCCCCCCCCCTTTTTATGGTGTCTCCTCATCCCCTGGTGCTCATCCCCGTGCCGCACTGCCTCAGCACTGCCTGCACATCTCAGCCCAGGGCTGACATTGAGAACTGGATCAGGGATGGATCTTGCTTTTATTGTTGTTGGTGGTGGCTTTTTTCTTTATTTTGCTTCACTGTGTTTTCAAGACAGAGAGGTCCCTAAGGTAGCTAATGGGGTGTCACTGGCTACAGAAGACTCTCTGAACTGTGTGAATTTTCCCCTAAATGATGTGTGCCCAATTCTACTCTCCTTATCCCAGTTCTATGGTGAACAGAGTGAGGAAACTGAATTCTTTCCAATTCTTAGCATAAATGCTACCTTTGGGGTGGCAAAGCAACAAGAATATCTCATTGCGGGAGCTGCCAAGGTTAATAATGTACATTTAGGGAAAGTGTGTGTGTGTGTGTGTGTGTGTGTGTGTGTAAGTTTATATAGCATATTGTATGCTAATGCCAGAAGGCACTCGGGAAGTTGGATGAACTTTCTGCTTTTAATACCAAGGAGAACTCTCCCTCACCCCCAAGTAGCAGAAGTGTTGGCATATTTAATTTCAGACTTCTGGTTGTCATGCAAAAGTTGAAACTGAAGTACTTCCCAAGTTTAAAAAAAATTGTTGTCATACTTTAAAAAAAACAAAACAAACAAACAAAAAAACCCAACACAATAGCTGGTGCTTGACAATGCTTATTTATAAAGACTTAAAAAGGGAAAGAAGAAGAAACAATGCAGTTTTTGTGACCTGAGCCTTTGGCACCCGTCCAAATCCGTTTGCATGCTGAGTCCCTCCAATACACATTTTGTCAAATCTCTTATATAATCCCAGTGTCTCTGGTCTTAATCTTAAAAAAATAGGCTTTTGTTTTGTACTTGACTCTGGAGGATAAAGAATAGGAGACTGTCTACAGTGCTGTCAAACCTGGGTGGGCATTTTAATGCGCCTTATACATTTTTCTATTGTGTAAGGGCATTTCCCTCTGTGCGCCAGAGTCCACTGGGTGTCCATTGTTTGTATCCTCCTCTGGCGTTATCTTCCAGTTCCTCCTCTTCTCCAAGGGAGTGGATTTCTGCACGACAGCTCTCCTCCCAGGCCCCGAAAAGCTGCCTTCGTGGGGCTGCTGGCAAGCCGCGAGGCTCCCGCACATCTGGGGGGAGCACCCTGCAGGGGGGAAGCCTAGGTTAAGCTTTTGGAGAAATAATAGGAAAATTGCGTTACCTTGGGAGGGAGGGAGACATGGGGCTGCACCGTCAGGAACTGAGTTTCTACCTAGGCTGAAATCTGCAGCCTCCATTTCCGCTCTGATTTTAGCCTATACTTCATGAGCTTCACTGTTATCAGTTGTAAAGGAGGGCTAGGGTTGCTTGTATAAATTGCCACAGCAGACTGTGTGCAGCTGTTTATTGCTTTTTGTTGATGCAATTTGTGATGTTAGGTCCCAGTCTGTATCTTTGCATCTCTTGGGAGAGCAAGATACATTCAGCTGTCAAAATATCAGATTCTGGGGGGAGGGAAGAAAAGGCAACATTTAGTCTTGGATTTGTCCAGGCTGTTGTTTGTCACCTATCCCCTCCATTTTAGCTCACAGCTCGGATAGCCTCCTTGTGCTCCCTGTGGTGCTGAAAAAAAATGGAAGACCTTAGAAGCTCTGTTATTTTAAGATTAAAACAACACTAAGCTGGCCCACATTATGCAACTAAGAACTCTACTTCATAATTTAGTGAGTTTTTGTACTGTTAACCTCTTTTTAGCTAACCACATTTTGTTGGTTTTGCCAAATGTCCGGGGTTATGCTTGCTGATACCATGCATCATGTACCGGGGAAATAGTCATAATTCTGGTCAGATTGGTGTGGTGGTGATAAAGGCATGGGTTACTCTGTAGCAGTGTCTGTCCAGAAAAGCAAATGGCATCAGTTGGTTGCCTGCAAGTCTCCTGTCAACTCACTATAGATGTTTCTTTTCTGCATAATGTAATTTCTGTTCTTTTTCCCAATAATGCTACTGTCATTATGCCAGCTGAAATCTTTTATCCCTGCAGCTGGTCCCTGGGATCAGTTGAGGATCTGTGCTTAACCACTTCCCTGTAATTATGTCATTTAGGGCCAGTGTTGCAGTCCTACGTCCATGCAATTTCCAGGGACGTCTGTTAGAGGACAAGCTGCTTCTTACGAGTCGGTTGATGCAACAAAACAGAACTACAATGCAAACTGTTGCCAAAAAGTATGTGAATATTGAGACCTGAACCACAGGAAAGCCAAGCAAGATGTGGCAGTGGTGGCTCACTGTGCTTCACCCCGATGAACAGTGGTGTTGGTAAAGACAGTTTTACTTGTTTAACTGGAACAGGTTATTTGGTCCCTCAAACGAGATGCTTCTCAGGAACAGTCTGTGCATGTTTTCTGGAACAGGTTTAACTGGAACAGGTTATTTGGTCCCTAAAATGAGGTGCTTCTCAGGAACGGTCTGTGCATGCTTGCCCATGAATCCTCCAGCTGTCCTTGGTAAATACGGATGTGATGTGCAGGTGCACCACACAGCCCTGCACAATGATAATACTTCTTAGCTCTGCACTTCTGTCACCTCCTGTCCACCCAGCTGCAATGCCTAGAGCACCATCAAAAAACACCAGGATCATCAGGCTGGGCGATGCTGGCAACTCACCTGTCCCTTAACTCATCTTCAGGGGTGGTCAAGGTCACTCTCCTCAATATTCTCCTGCTGCTTTTCCCCAGTTTCCAACCCTTTTCAACACAGGGACTTGCAAAGCAAGATATAATTTCTATGTTTTTAGTAACTACAATAGATTTCTCTTCTGTGAATTTGTCCAGTTTACCCTTGAACACGTGAAAACTTTATCATCCCTTGGCATGGATCCCTGTGGTTCAAGTACTCATTGTTTGGGTAAAATTCACTTTGTACTTGACTCTTACTAGCTTCATCTCATGCTCTCCGCTTCTTATAATGGGTCTGCTATGTAACATTGCATGGTAAAGCTCAGTTTTGCATTTTAAGGTTGTCAGCTTGGCAATATCTAATATATTTCATGGATATTTATTTGGTAAATGTTATTCCAGCACAAAAGTTCCTCCTATAAAGTCTAATTTCTAATCCCTCATATTGCTTAAATCTGATGTCTGGGATAAACATCTCTTAAAATATATTTTCCATTAAGTAAAAAAAGTTTTTCATTTGTAATGAATTAGGAAGAAATTATTGAGGGATTCACTTCTATTCCAGAGATTGCCTGTGTGTGAAAGCAGGGAGGAAAGGTGGCCAGATCTTGCACAGACAGCTCTGCATCTCCAGAACTTGGGGTGTGTTTCTGCCAGCACAGCGATGGCTGACCACTGCTGTGACTCCCCCAAACCTCCTTAGCTGCCCGGTATGGCACTGCTGTGGCTTTGCAGCACGCTTTTCAGCTTAGCGAGACGGGGTGAGCCTGCGGGTGCTGCAGCCCCTCTGGAGACGTGGGCTTTGCCACAGACATTTCCCTGAGGTGACTTATTTAAACAGGATGGGGATCATGGGATTTACTGATAAACTGTAGGAAAGGGAGAGCTGGTGAAATGAAGGCTGCTTATCTCTGCGTGACGCGGCATGCAAGCCAGGGTATAAATTACAGTTTTCACCAAGTACTAATGGAGAGGCTGTTCCTGAAAATCAAAGGTAAAGCCTGCAAAGTGTGCTAAGCAGCTGCTTTTTAACCTAACTGCTGGCAAATGGCCCCTCAGATAACTACTTACCTTGAGTCGCTGTAAACTCCGAGTGTCATTCAGGTGGGAGATGTGGGGAGGCTCAAAAACAGGCTGATTTCTGTGCTTTCTGGGACATCCTTGGGGTGGCTGTGAGAGCAGACACAGACTGGATGCTAATGAGTTCAGCAGCTGCTCCGTTAGGGTGTTTTCCCACTCTCAGCAGGATGCTGAGTTGCCAAGCTGGGTGTTTTTAAGACGATGGATACCTACTGTTTGATGCCAATGCTCCTTCAGTCTTTGTTGGCTTTTTTTCTTCGCCTATTCTAAAATTTAAACCAGTTCTGCTTTTACAGAGTGTCACGTCACTTTCTTATGAATATTTGAAATCATAGGCATAAACTGCCTATTTTTTTTAGCTCTCAACTTAATTCAAGCATCTCTAAAGTTCAGCTGATGCCTGATGTTGACCTTACCAGTGGGTTGTTATCCCAATCCCAGTTCTCAGGAGTGCCGTGGACATGTGTTGGTGCCCCTGTGGTGACCTGCACAGCAAAGTCTCACTGGGCAACCAAAATCAGCAGTCTGTCTTTTCTGCAGCCATTTTCTCTTAGGCTTACAATGGACAAATATCCCTCAGCAGACCAGGTTTTCCAAGAAGCTCAGGGACAGGTCTCAGTAGACACAGCTGAACCAAGTCCTCCCCTAAACAAGAGTTATTTTTATTATTTCTAGAGGTTCAAGCCTACTGCTGGAACAGTAATACTGCTGCTTTATCTTTCCTGAGGCAGTTTAATATTTTCTTGGCTACGTAACCCATCTTCCCGTGCAGTGAGCAGATGTTTTCACTGGATTCCTTGCATCTCTGAGGTCTCTTTCCTGGATGTTTTACATTCAGTTAGAATTTATGAATGTGTAGAAGCTCCTTCTGCGATGTACTGCTTTTCTTCCCTGTGAGTTTCCCAGGGCACTGGGATGTCTGTTGCCTTTCTGGTGTCTCTTGGACTTGTGTGAACATAACTCTCGAGAATGCTTTGTCAGCCCAGGGTCTTGCCACTTTCTGCAGCTGATAATTAACAGGCATGAATCTCTATTAACAGCTAAGGCGGGTCTCTGTCCTACTATTTCACTTCCTTCACGTGGGAAGCTGCCAGCTTTTCGGTTCTGAATGTTTCATTTTCTCTGTTTTCTAACTTCTCACCCCATAATGTAAGATTGTGTAATTACAATGAATCCTTAATTTTTGCATCGTAGTGCATGTGAAATAACGAGGGTTTGCTACTTTTTGCTGGTCCTCAGTCTTTCAGTTTTGCTACTCCAGGGCCTGTGGTTTCTTGCAGCCATGAGCATAGTGTGGTCCCTCTGGGTCTGTTTTGGTTTCTTCCCTTCGATTCGAGGTTCAATTTTTTGAAGACGAGTGCCTGTCACCTGCAGAGCAAAGGGCCTGACATACCTACACTGCCCCCAAGTCACACCAAGCACCGCGAACCCATGTTTGTTCTCATCTGCCTTTCCAGTTAAACATAAGTAAATAATTTGAAACTTCGGCTTGGCAATATCTGGGTAATAGCTCTGCGCACGGGATGAAGCAGTCTTCTGTTATGAGATTACCTCATGGGAGAACTCCTTTGATTCTTTCCAGTTTGGCCTCAAAAATACATTCTAGTTTAGTTGGTGAATTTCTAAAAATGAAGTTAAGACAACTTGAGCACGGTTTAGACAAATGATTAATGAGTAGTGGTCCGCTTATAGCTGTTCTGTGCAGCTTTTTTCATTATTTTAGCTACGGAATAAAAAAAGAAAAAAACATTCTTATGTTGTTTCACAGCACGTGCCCAGAAGTAATTCTTAACTTTCCTGATCTAAAAATAAGTGTTGAACTCTTGTGCTTACAATCAAATCTATCTTTCAAAAGTGGGTTCCCTGCCTACCTTCTCTCTCTCTTTTTTTTTTTTATTTTTTTTATTTTTCATCCCCTCTCTTTTTCTGGACGAGAGTGTAATACGTGCTATGGAGACCATTTATCCACTCTAACACACAAGCAGACCTGGCAAAGGGAGGTGTGGGTTGCCTGCACTGACTGCACACTGAGGATGTGCCACGTGCTGCCCCGTTCTCCATCATTTATCTTCCTGGTTGTGCTGTGCAGGCCCCCAGCTCTCAAGCCTTTAAAGCAGCCAGCTTGGGAGCTTTTTAGGATTTGGACTTTGCAGTTTAGTTTTTGGAACTCCTCAGCACTACTAAATCCCAATTTGGAGTTAGAAAGAGAAGTGCATGCTCGGTGCTTGGAAGATGGGATGCATCTGTTCCTGTGTTTAGGAAAGTGCTATGTGCATCTTTCGGAAGGGGAAGGCCGTTGGTTCAGCAGTGGGTCCTTCAGCCGCCTTTGGAGAGCTTGGATCTTCCTCGGCTTAGCTACAGCTGCTGGGTGTCATCAGGCTTGTCACTCTGGGCTAAGCCCAAAGGGATTTTGGTATCGCGGTGGCTGACTTCTAGGCACCCAGCCACCTAACACAATCCAGATCCCGGAGTCAGACATCCAGACACATCCAGGGGAAACAAAGGGCCTGCGAGAGGGAGCACGGCAAAAGCCCGTGAGGTGGGGGAGCTGTGTAAGCAGCCCTGCTCAGTGCTGGCAGCTCCTCTCCCTTAGAGAGGGGGGCCAGAGCTCTGCTGGGACTCGGTGCTGGGGGGCTTGGTGGGGGACGTGCCCCAGCAGAAGGCCTGGGGGCGTGGGGCGCCTGCAAGTGCAAGCCGCGGGGTTGCCCATGTTAAAGGTGGTGCTGGGCTTGCGTGCTTGGCCCTTGCATTTATCTCATCTTCAGTGCTTTGCAAAGGACAGGGCTGGGTGAAAAAAAGGCTAGATATTCGTAAATCAACATGTAGATACTTGGCCTGTAAGGTTGTTTTAAAGAAACCGCCTGTAACGCGTTATATGCACCACCGTTTCAGAAGGCTAAAATACCTCTTCAAATAAAAAGCAGCAATGCTGGCAAACAGTCTTCAAAGGTAGCGCAATAATCCCTAAGGGGAGATCTGCTTTTGTGAGGAATTCCCCCGCAGACGGCCAGGAGATCTTAACAAACCAGTCCTTTTAAACTGCCGTGTACCGTGAAGCTTGAGCGAGCATTCATTCATGTGGCACAAAAAGCATCAGCAAAGAGGGGGAGGCAAGGGGTGGAAGGGCTTAGTCAAGGTGAACACTAAGTTGGGTCTTTACCCAAAGCCATTGTGGGTATGAATGAATTGCTTCAGTGGAGGTAACAAAAGATATGTTATCCCACGTTTAATAAAAAGCAACACTGAAAATACAAAGGGCTCGGTTCAGGCTTTGGTTATCTGATGGCCCCATTTATTGGGCACAGGCATTGCTACCAGGATGGAGACCCACGAAGCGCGTTGCTCTTGGACATGTGGGCTGTATGGCCACACGTCACCCATTCACTTTTTTGGGAGCAGAGGGGGGGAGGATTGCAAAATCTCCTTAATATGATCCACATCCATACTCCCTGGTGGCAGAGGAGGCTGCAGAGGGCAGATGTGCCCTGGGGACAGGGTGAACCGGGAGTGCTTCACCCTGGAGCGTGGGCAGAAAGGAGGACGCGGGGTGAGCAGAGGCTGGGCTGCAGAGCACGCGCGGCTCGCAGTAGAAGAGGGATGCTCGGCAGGGCAGAACAAGATTCTGTTTGACTACAGATAATACAACCTGGTTGTGATTTTTTGCTTATCCTGCTAGTCTTTTCAATTCCCGTTTGAAACCATTGTGTTATCTCTAGTGGTTAGATCATAGTATTGAGATAAAAAAAAGTTTCTTGACAGTGCATTTCCTGCTAACTAAGATATTAAAGTCTGGGGAAGGATCCCCACTAACATCAACAAGCTTTGGACTGGGGCCCTAGTCCACTTCCAGGCAGTAATAAACACTGCACATTTTTCCTATCAAAAGCAATCATTTTTCAGCTCTATTTCACTGGCTGAGAAGTTTACCTTTGTAATGCCATATAGGAAAAAAGTCTCAGGGGACTTGAATTACAGTCATGTTTAGATTTTCTTGTATAAAACAGCAAAATACTTTTAAAGCTTATGTTACAAAATATTTTTTTGTTGTTGCTGAAGCATTTTGCACCAGCCTCATGTTTGTCAGCAAGCCCAAAAATTTCAAGCAAATGGAATGGATTAAGACAGGCTTTTTCAAGGAGTTGTATTGGGACCGTTCTTAAAATAACATCTTTCCTCAAAAAGTAGATTGGTGTGCTATGATATCATTGTGGAGTCATGACATTGAGAAACAAACTTATTTATATTAATGAAAAATATTTCAGTTGAAAACGCTGTCAAAACAATCTCCAGGAAAGTCATTGTTGTGGACTGGAAAGAATGCTACTTCACATGTGTTTAATTATTGGGGGGAAAAAAATGAATCTTGCCTTGCATCACAAAAATCAATCTGCAATAACAGGAAATCCTGAGCCATTTATGTAGAGGTTCCTCTTTCATTGTAACTGGCAATTGGTTCCAGCTTCTAAAACCTGTCTAATTCTCGACAGCTACAATAATACTGCCTGTGCCGAACTGTACACAGCAACATTCTGATGGTGAGTCTGATTTAGTGTTGTAAATCAAAAAAAAAAACCAATGGAAATGACTCGTTGGTATGCGGTGATGCTCTATTACTTTTTGGTTATGAACACAGAGGTCAGCAAAAATAGGAAAATGTCCAAATTCTTGAGCAAGGAGCTGATTATTCTCCTTCCTTCCTCAACCTGTGCATGTCTGTGCTTACACAAGCTAAGGAAATAAAAAGTGAGATCTGGCTTGCAGCTATTTGCGCTGCACCAGAGCCCTGCATTCCCAGCCCTGCAGGAGGACACTGTTGCATTAGTTACCATGCAGAGCAGGAGGAATAGCCCGTGTGCCCCAATATTTGTGATTTGGGGTGCAGATTGAAAGGCAGCAACATGCGGATGCAGGACAACAACAAAGGATGCTACTGAGGGACTGTGCAGTAGCTGCTTCCTTCGGAGTGTCCGACATGGGGATCTGCACCGGGGCTGTGCAAAGTGCTCACGCTGGTGAAGAGCAGCCTCAAACCCCTTGCCTGACACCAAATATATGATGCCAGGGAAGGTGTCTATATGGCACCTTTTTTTGTCAGCTCTGTTGGCCATTTAACAGAAGTAATTTCACCGGCTCTCTTCTGTTGTTCCATGTTTCACCCACCTATAATAACACTGCCCAGACATTGCTGCATGTATCTTGACATGGATGCTTGCAGTCTCATCCAAGGATATACGGTGTATTTTTTGCATGCTGCTTTCTCTTTATATTCCTTGTTTTTCACTTTCTGATCAGTTCTCTATGTGTTTTTTATCATCCTCCTCCAATCCATTTTTCCACCTGTCACACAGACACTTATAGAAGGAGCACATGTTTAAAACAAGCCCACAAAACTAACTTATTGGGATCCTGCAATAGGCTCGCACAGGGAATCAAACCTCTCACCCAGGCGAGCCGTTTGCTGTCCAGGTAGTGACAGGAGGCTGCGTTGCAGGGCTCCTTGCCGTGGCACTGTCAGCAGGATCAGGTGAGACTCCCCAACCCGCTGTGCTGCTCGGTTCATATCATCCTGCTGGCCACGCTCAGTGCATGCCTGATCCATTGCTACCGATTGTCTTAAAACTACATCCAAAGCATCTCTTACTTGCATTAAAAGTATTCAGAAGGCTCTCCTTCATGACTGTTTCTACATCTGCAAGAGCAATTTCTACTGGCCATTTCCAAGTCCCTCTTCTATGTTCAGCTTTGGCTGCACTGGTTTCTCTGGGATGACCAGCTTCTCCCACCTCGATGTTACCCAGCACCTTGAAGCATGTAACTAGGGTCCAGCAACTGGCCTATGCACAGTGGAGGCTGCCTGTATAAGGCAGGCTTGAATTTCATCATTATATCACAATTATAACTTAAATTCCATAGATTTTGCCACATGCCTTACAATCACTGGGTTGGGAGGCAAGTGCTGGCAGCAGTCTTCCAGGTCCAAGGCAGATGTCTGCTTTATCTCTTCTCATTTGCTTAACACCCAGATGGTAACTAGAAAAGAAAGCAATGGAAGCAGCAGGCTCCTCATGTTATAACCAGCTGTACCTAGGGTGGCTTCAAAAGAGGATGATCACTGGCTGCTTTATTTTTCAGATTCATTATGAAATAGTTGCAAATGGCAAGCCATGTCTGCACTATTGCGTGCTTTTTGAAAGCCCATAAAGGTCATGCTCTGCATCAGTTGCCATGCAGATGATCTTGAAAGACCATTTTCCAGGTTGCAATGTGATCCACACCAGATTTCTCCTTTGACTGAACCAATTCCTCCAGCTCAGTGCTTGCTATTCATTTCTTCTGATAATATTTGTACCGTGTATTTAGTTAGAGAAGAAATGGCTGTCTCCCCATTTTCTACGTGTGAAAGCATTCTCCTTCTGCAGGGATTTTGTGAGGACCAATCTTCCATTTACAGGGAACATCTTTTCCTATGCTATGCCAAGGAGTTAACAGACTAAATAGAAGAGACGCAGTGCTGAGCACCAATTTACATCTGCCCATGCTATTAGATTGTTAGCATCGTGTCCTTGCATGGTTTTGACCGAGGCGATGATAATTCCTGGATGTGTTTCAGGGGCACAAGGATAGGACTCTTCCCAGGAGGCCGTATGGATACAGCTATTGTGTGTTGGGGGACCGTAGGTTTTGACATATAGTTAAGAGACTGGGTGCGCCACATAGCTTCAGGGAGACACACTGGTCCCTGGCATGGTGGTACTAGTATGGATGGAGTCACAAGGTGACATTCTGCCTCTTTTCATTTTTAAATACATCTCAAGATACATTTTTGTTGAGTTTAACAGAGCTACTAATGGAAATAAGATACTAGCCATGGGACCAAAAGCCAGATCAAAGGATCATTCAGGTTGGAAGGGACCTTATGAGGTCTCTAGTCCAGGCTCCTGCTCAAAGCAGGGTCAGCTATGAGGTCCAACCAGGTCTCTGAGGGATTTATCCAGGCTGGTTTTGAAAGCCTCCAAGGCTAGAAGCTATATCATACCCTCACGTGTTGTAGCAGGATGGCAGCTTGTTAGCAGCTTGAGCTGAGTCTAGACTCAATCAAGCACTTAAGGTCAGACTTTCTCGCATACATGTCAATGCCTGTTTTTAAATCTCATTTCCTTTGCTTGTTAACTTTGAACAAATGCTTACAGCAGAATCTTGGTTGCATTGCAACTTTTGCAAATAGTAAAACCTCTGCCACGCGGAGTGGAGGCTGTGTTTTATCAATAATAAAAAAAGGAAACACTGTAGGGACCTTGGTTGTAAGATGCCAAGCCCTGTCCTTCCTTGGGGCAGGCTGGGGCCTTGGTGCAGAAGCTGGGGCAGTTGGCACTCCTGTTTTTTCAGAGGGGACACGAAACCCGTCTCCCAAACCCATCTTCTCATGCTAGTGACTGAGGATTTTGGTATTTTCTTGCTCAGAAAAGAGATTGTCCAACGTCTGATCAACCCACGGACTTCAGTGGTTTGGAGAGCTAAACTGCTTCTAACCGCTGCTCTACTGAGATCACGGCAGAGCTTGCCAGATTTCTTTATTCATCATTAAGTTGCATAGCCTCCTTTCTAATAGGCAGATTCTGTGCTTGTTTACTCATGGATTTATTGGTTTATTCGTGCCATGAGTCACTGCCCTCTGTTTGGAGAGCAAATGTACGCTGCCCTGCTGTCTGCTCATCGTTGGACATGGTTAACTGCATGGAGATGGTGGGGCGGCTGGGGGCTGAGCTTCACCAACAGCTGGTACCACTGAACTGTTTAATGCTTTTTTAATGAAAATATGTTCACAGAGCTACTTAATTTCAGGTCGTTAATTGAACACATAGTGTCTGCCCATCTTACCCTACGCTTTTTCTGTAAAAGGCCCGGGGTGGCCTCAATTATTTCCATGTGAATTTATCAAAATTAAATTGTCCTTTCATAAGCCTTTGCTTTTGGTTAAGCAAACTTGCCAGATTGGTGACGGAGGACACATGAATGTTTTCTCTGAAATCAGTATGCAAGCTCATGGCTAAATTACAAGCACTGCATGTAGCAGGAAAATAGGTTGTTTCTAGAAAACAAATGTTCATGTTATTCAGGTTCTTCTTGGAAATAAAATGAAAGATATCCATTTTTAAATAGAAAAAATTGGCATTCAATCACAAGTTCATCTCTTAACCATTGCCATCCAAGCGAGCCTGGCTGCGCTTAGTGGCGGTGGCATGTTCTCGGTGCTTTGGAGAATAAGGCTGTCGTTCAACCTATCGGGAGCAAACCCAGGCGATTTGGGATTGGTTGTGTACTGAAAGTCAGGAGTAGAGACCAGTTTTAAGGAGGACTTCACAAACCACTGTGTCAAAAAACAGGAAATAACGGTACTTTAGGCTTGTTTTCTCCTGGACTGAGGTAGAAAATAAGAATTTCAAAATATTTTGTTGTCTGGATTTTTTTGTGTGTAAGAAAATTCAAAACACTCTTCAAATTATCTGCTATTCTTTCTATTGAAAGTGTCATCAAAATTGCCACAGTCATAGGAAACATTTAAATTATGATTAATCGGCATTTTCCAGTGCCAAATGAGTCTGCATGCAGTTTTTGGCCAGGCCCATTAAACTTACAGATAAGCCAGCTAGCACGGAGCTCGTGAGAGGTAGTTAAAGTGGGATTTTATTTTCAAATTCCATAGCTTATATATGGTGATGTGAAGGCCAACTTCCCCTGATAAGTTTTTCACAATTAATCAATTAATTATTTCAGTGAATGCATGCATACATAGATATATTTATCTCACTCTGAAAATTGATATAGCTGAGTTAATTTTTTTCACAAAATAGTGCGGCATGAAGCCTCATTGCTTTGCGGAGCACAGGCACAGCAAATATTTGCAGCAACGCCATCCTCTTAGTTATTGCACGTGAGCCCTCCCACGATGCGAGTGAGCACGCACCAGCCACAAAATGGGGAATTACCATGTTTGGATCAAGCAACAGATGAACATGCTGGTGAAGGGAGGCTCTGCAAGAGGGGATGAGAGGGCAGTATGGAGCAAAGCAAGCTGGGCAGCATCACTGCAAAGCTCCTGGGGCAGGAGCCGTGCCAGTGCCTGTGAACGCACCCTGCCTGTCCCCTGTGGAGTAGTCCCCAGTCTCAGCATCAGCATAACGCTATTAATAATTTTCCTGGGAGCCTGGAACATACCATTGTTCTGTATAATGAAAGGAAAAGTAAATAAAATAATTCCTATTGTAGCTATTTAAAAATACTCAGTCCGTGGAATGCTTTTTAAAAATATTCTGGTTTGTTTTGCTCCCTCCATGTGGACTGACTCTGGCACTTATATAGTCAGTGCTGTATGATTGAAAATATGGTATTGATAGCATAGAGGCAGTAAGGGTAAACCCTGCCCTATTGTAATTCCAGTGATAATAATGGAATTATGTCACAAATAGCTATGGAATTTAACTTTTTGTTTTAACTGGTGCAAAGGAAATGAGGCATTAATCAGTCATTGAACATCCTGCTGGGTTGTGGACTTATAGAGAGTGTTTAGGTGCTTCCCCCCCAACTTTTCGGTGATAATACATGCTCAGAAGCAGTTGCAGTCCTGATGGCAATGTCAAGAGTTCTTCAGATGAGATAGAGATGTTAAAAATGCACCCTGACATCTCTGAAAACAAAGATGGTTCACAGCATCATTAGCCGGTATCATAGTTCTTAGTCTCTGAAGTGTATAAGAAACAGCAGGTAGCTGACAGCTATAACAGGACAAGAAAGTAGCATTTTTGGCAACCTCCAACATGATTGAAAAAGCCTGTGTGTTCACCAGAAGTCAAATCCTTTTTTTATTTACTATTTTTACTCTGTTATTTATAAAACATCACAGCAACATAAATATCCTACATGAAAAACTTATTACATCCTGTTTAAAATAGTTGTTTTATTGCGTACAGGCCATATTTCCTGGACCCTTAAAACCGAATTTGCTGGCCAACGCTCCCCAGTGCTCGTAGAAAGATTTATACCACCGAGTGCAGACAAATGTGCATGCATGTCTGTTAAGTGCCTGTGGTGCTCGAGCCTGGGTAGCAAAGAACCTTTGCTGGGAATTTCCTCTGGGATGCTGCTCTATGGAACTTCTGATCGACTTTGCTGGATTTTGCAAAATTGTACCATCATGAATGGTGCAAGAAAGCTGCCCCTGAGTGTGCGATGTTAAATGGGTTTCCAAAGAGCCTTTCTGCTGGCTGCAGCACTCGCTTGCCTACCTCCTGGAAACAAGCACGAGAACTTTTTTTTGTGGGGGGAAAAAGAACAGAGTGTTTTCAGAGATGTATCATAATTTGTCCCCTAAGGGTTCGTTGAAGAATATTCTTTAGAGTAATTATTTTTCATTGGGATAAGAGAGCCTGTAGGATTTTAGATGTTGTGCGGGTACTGGAACAATCCCAGCCAGTGAACAAACTTTCTTTTCTCTTTGTGGTAAAAGCTTATTATTCACAGCAAAGAATTCAGCCTGACAAGAAGCTCAGATCTGGCTTCCATTTTAATAGCCCTCCTCCTCCCCTCTCCGCTCCTCCGGCAGACTTTTGTGTTTGTTGCAAAGGTTTTCATTTTACCACAAGCGTAATTCCAAGATGCAATAACATTGTTCTCTTTATTGGGTTGTTTTCAGTTGCTGCTTAGCTGGTAACGCAGGCTGGCTCCCTCGGCCCGTGCCGTGACTCACCTCGGAGGAATGCCCCGAGTTTAGCTTTGCTTGGTGTGGGCAGTGGCTTTCCAGCCTGGCCAGGGCATTACAAGGTGGTTTTACCCTCTGCTGCAGCATCCCCGGGACTTGAGGTTCACCTGGTATTTGATGGATAAAGGCAACTGGAGAAAACACCTCCAGAGCCGACCGATTCCATCAGAAATGGCAAAAAAAAAAAAAAAAAAAAAAAAAAAAAAAAAAAAAAAAAAANGAAAATCAGGAAGGAGATGACTTTCATCTTGCATTTCCGTGGCAGTGACCTAAACCAAGTGGAAGGCGTCAGCCCAGCTGTGATGGGAAGGGCGCGTGTCCCATTGCACGCGGAGCGGTCGCTGCTCTTCAGCCTCCTGCGCTGCACGAACGCGCGCTGTCGCGGCTGTGCCGTGCTCCGTTTGGGCAGCGCAGCTGATGGCTGGAGCTCGTTAATCGTGGCTGGGGAGGAATGCTGGGGAGGGAGCTGTTGTGCAGTTCCCTCTCTCGTGTCCTTGCTGATACGAGGTCTTCTCGCCTTCTGGTATTAAAAACATGACTCCCTCTTTATCACTGTCTGCAGACAGGGTACAGCTGTGGCCGGCAGCACCAGCCCTGCGCAGGGGCAAGCAGTTTCTCCTTTGCGGGTGCGGAGGGCACCCCCGTGAGTGTTGCCACGAGTTCAGCATCCTCCACGTCCACCTCAGGTATCCTGGCCAGAGGAACGGGAGAGGGGAAGCTGAGGTCAAAAAAAAAAAAAGAAAAAGAAAAGGCTGTTCATTTACCACGTGTTGGAGCAGTGTTGGAGCAGGGAGTTTGCCATGGAGATGCCAGTTTTGGGGAGTTAATGAGAACAATTTACAGAGGGTGAACCCTGCGTGGGCACCCAGGGCACCGGCAGGTCCCCGCCGCCTCACCAAGCACGCGGCTGTGCGCGAGATCGGGCCCTGCTGTTAGTAAACACAGACAATAAGACTTTTTTATTTTATTTTATTTTATTTTCCCTCACTAGTGTTTTCACTGCCAAAACTGAACTTTATGTGTAACAGATGGAGCCAGTCTGCAAACTCCGAGAGCCTGCTCATCTCCCAAGCTTGACCTTCACATGTAGAAATGGCAGGGAATTCATACCAGTTATTTTAGCAATCTCTGGCAGCTTGATTGATTTTTAAGTGCTACAAAACATGTTTTCCATTTAAAACAGAGTTCATTAGAGTCATTGGGTTTGCTTAGCATTGTGGCAATGTGTTTAAAAAGAAATCTAAAGAGAAACCCAGTAGTATAGCTGGTGTTCTGGCTCTGCCAGAGATTCCAAAAACTATGAAATTAAATAATATTCTAGCACAGAGGAAACTGCTAGACTTCAAAGCAGGACCTTATTTAAATTCGTATTAGCCTATTGGTTATTTTACTGTGCTTTTAAAGCAGAAATGAAAAATATATTCAGCTGTTGCCTTGCAAGACACTTCACCAATGTGCGAAGTTACTTTCCTGTGACTTACGGTCCCCCTATTTCCAATGACAAGAAAGGAGACGGGGAGCAATGCCTGACAGCCCTCTGCTACCTGCCTGGGCCCTGGGTTGGCTTCGCAGCAGCAGCGAGCACTCGCAGCGGCACCCAGAGTCAGTGGGAACTGAGCAAATGAAATGGTGTAAAAGCCCTGAAAACTCAGACTCCTATGGTAACAGATTGCTCTGAAGTAAGCGGGGATGTTTTGCATCTTGGTCTCCCTGTGCTCCAGCTCCTTACCTGGCAAAGAAAGGAGGAAACTGTCCCCTAACTTCACAGGCTCGCCTTATTTCTATGTGCATCCAGGGGAGTGCGTACCCCGCTCGCTACAGAAAATTAGCTGCGTAAAAAGAAATAGCTAGTCATTAGAAAACAGGTCTTGGACAACTCATTCATCTTTCCTGTCCCACTGGTCACATCCTGATTCTGAGTAGTTGTATTTTGTCTTTTGCTCTCAATGCGGTGTTTTTCATCCTGTAATCTTTCCTCTTGGCCTCAGTTGCCAATCTCCAAGCTGAATCCTATAAAATGCTTTTTGGAAACGTAGACGTGTTGCTGGAAATGTGTGCACACTAGTAAATTTTCTTTATCTCTTATAGCCGTAATGCTTTCAAAAAACTCTGTAGCACAGATAAAGACATGCTGCACATGAATCTGTCCTTAGCTGACATGTGGTTTTGAAGTGTTTTCTTAGCCCATTGGTAAGAGCACTTCCCGTGTTTCCTTTGCATCTCCCTGTGCTTGTGTTTGTCAAGAATTTATCGCAAAAAGTTGAAATGTCTTTTCCAAAAATGCAACAACACGGATCTCCAACTGAATGCTACAGAGAAGTCTATGAATACAACACAGATTATTTAACTGAAAAAATGAATGAATCGTTTGAGCTCAGTGGTTTCCTAACGGGTGTAGCTCTGCATGCAAGTGGGATGGGTTTCGATACTTTGTGATGCAGAATAAATAACAGAAATGCTGTTTTCCCAGGACTACATTCTCTGGCCGCTTTCGGGGTCCTTCTCACCTGCTCACTGCCCTGGGCAGGGTTGTTCTTTTGTGGGCTCTTCCCATCACTGTCCCGAGGCTGTTTTAGTCACTTAGGTCCAGTAGCGAAGCACCCAGCAGCGACCAGCAGCGCTCCTGCCTCCTTCCTTCCTCCAGCAAATCAATCCTCTCTTGTTTGTCCTGCCCCTGTCCAAATTTTGCTTTCATGTTGGAGGGTAGATAACACAATCTTGAAAAGTGTTATCAGTTTCGGGAAAAAACAGCGATGCTCCTCTCCCTCTCCCATGCAACTTTCCGTGTACAGTATGCTGTGGTGTGGAAATCACTGCGTCTCTTGCAAGCTGCTAGGGTATCTAGAGATGCTCTGAGCCCTTGACAGAAAAGAAATAATAAACACCACCTGGAATTAGAAATGTGCTGGTCATGGCAAGGCTGCTACCTGTGGGGTTAACATTTTTTATCTCTGTTTTTCCATCTGCATGAAGGGCAGCCCCAGCACAGCCCTGTTTTCCTTGGCTGCTGCGCTGTTGCGGAGCTGTGCTTCTTGCCAGCGTTCTCCCACGATCCAGCCCCATTGGTCTTTTGGGTCTAGCTTTTTTTTTTAAATGGTTCTCCGATGCTGATATTTACGTGGAGCAGAGTGTGCTCAAGAGAGGCCTGCAGAGATTTATATCCTGTCATTTAAAGCATGTTTTTGGAAATAATGGCATGATTGACAAAGAAAACAACTCCCTTTTGCAACAAGCTGGCCTATCATGATGGTTAGCACAGTGACCAACAGGCGCAGGCAAAATTTTAGCTTTTGTAAAATGGCTGCTGTATTTATGACAGAAGAAAATCATGCCCCATATCTACATTAAATTAACAGAAGTGTATTGGAGCGTAACCACTGCTCAACTAGAAAAGGGTTTCAGCCCAGCTATTAGTTCCTCTGATGCTTCAATGATTTGCATTTGAGTGATGCTTTAAGGATTGTTCCTTGATTTGGATTTCTGAGTATGACGCTGCTAAAACCATCCACACTTTTCCTGGAATTCACAGCATGTTGCATGCTCAAGTGCAAGCTGAAAGTTGGAAATTGGTTGGGAAAACCAGCAGTAACCCGTCGATTTGAGCTGGCTGGGCTCTGGGGTTGGGAAGCACAGGTTGCAGCAGTTTTTCAGGCACCTTCATGTGAGCATTTGCCACACAAAGTATTGGTCAGCGAGGGTGCTTTGCACCGCGGGCACCGCTGCCTCTGTCTTCATCGCAGTGCTCACTGATCCACGCCGCTTTGCTCCTCCCGGTACCGAGAGGCTGGCGGCCGCGAGTGTCGGGAGGGGATTGCTGTGTCTGAGGGCAAGGGTTTCATGAACGTGCCTGCTTTTCCACGTGTGCCAAGTACCAGAGGTCCCCACTGGTGGGATTTCTTTGCAGAGAGCCTTTTGATAGTACCCGCTTTGTGGAGGAACAAAACCCCGACATCGTGTTGCGTGTCTTGTGTGCAGGAGAGTCTCTCTCTGCCCCCCGAGTTTTCTCAAGGGGAGACTTGCCCATTTTCTTATGCATTTATTTATGCCTGCGACTTAATGGCCTGTGTACACGCTGCTCCCTCCTCGGGAGAGCTGCTGGGAAAGACCTGCAAACCAGGACTTTGGTTTTGGTCTCCCTCTTTTCATGCTGTCTCTTATTCCCTGTTTGCCCAGCGCTAGCAAAGCCAATACCCAATATTTTTTTGCCAGCTGCTGCATTGCCACCACTGGCTGGTTTTGAGGCTTTCTACAAATCCTAAATATCCACGGGTGCTATGCCTGGAGGTGGGAGGATTTTTGGAGGAGTTTGTTCACACTGCATGGCCCAGAGCAGAGTTTCAGAAGTGCCTGGGTGTGATCTCCTGGCTGGAGATTTAAAAGCCCTGGTATGAAGGATGTTGCTGGCAGAAGCACTGGTGCAGCGTGTTCCTTCAGATGGTCCCACAGCCTGCTGACCACAGCTCCCGGGGCTTCGTGAAGCACCGTGGCTGTGCTTTCTGGCTGGAGGAAGCTGAACACTGTGTGCAGGTGCGTAGGCATGGGCTAGCCCACGGTGAACCCTGTCTCATGTGGTCACTCAGAGCACATCCAAACCTAGCTCAATCTCCAGGGAGGAAACACAAGCCAAAGGCCAGTCCTTGCATAGAATGTCTACTGGTAAGATAAATGCTGCAGCAACCTCCTAAATCCCCCTTTACTTTGCGCCTAGAAGTTGAATTGCAAAATGCAGCATTAAGAAGGGAATCCATCGCAAACTTCGCACGGTTCCTGCTGACAATGAAAGAGCAGCAGCAGGCTGGTATCCATCCCTGCTGGAAACGATCACAGCAACGTTTCATTCCAGAAAAAAATCGTTTGGGTTGTTCTGTAAACAAAAACTGAGCTGTTCCATAACCTTGGGTTTGTCTGTGCCAGGGAAAAGTACTGCGGTGAGGGGGGAGGCCTTTTCCACCCGCTGCCCTGCACAGTGCTCTGCGGGTCAGGTATGGTCCAGGAATGCAATTGTAATCCTCCTTTGGATAGGGGAGACCATTTAGCTTGCAGGGTGACATCGGAATTATTACTCCTTTCATGGGAGAGAGATTATGGCCATGTGGTTTTCCTTTCAAATTTAGGTTTTGGTTTCCATTTACAAGCGGCTCTTGTAAACAGAGCCTCTCTGCTTCGTTTTTGCTAAAAGGCTTCTTGTCATAACACTTGGAGGGCTGCTTTATCTTCCTCCCGACCAGCCCAGGTAGCTGGGCAGGCTGAGAGCAAGCCGCTTGTGCTCAACAGTCCCGTCTGCAGCAATGGCTTTGAAGTAAATCAAAGCAGAGCACGTAGCCTTGGGTCCCACGGGGGCTGCCTCTGCGCCGCCCTACTTTTGCAAGACAGTGCCATCCATTTCTAGGTCCTTTGGGAACGCCAGGGAAAATAAAGTAGGTCAGTGCCCTCGGGAGCCCCGTGCGGTCATGCAGGAGGGAGATGCTGAATTTCTGTGCAGACCAAGACCTGCCTTTTCAGCTCATCCTGCATGTGCTCCCCTGCTTTCAATTCAACAGGAAAATTAAACGTTGCCTTTGTTTTTATTTCCTCCGTGTCCTTTCTTTGGGGATCTCACGCCAGACCCACTTTCCTCACTTTCCTTCCCATCTGCTGGCCCGCAGGGACAAATCCAGGCAGGGGACGGCCAACGGGACCGTGCAGCGCGCGCTGCTCGGTGCGGCTGCAGAGCTCTCCCTCCACGTCCAATGCACGTTGGCTAACCCAGGCTCCGCGGACAGGGGGGTCTGGACGCGTTTCCTCATCTATTTAGAAAGCCCAGCGATGTGAACGCCCTGCTGAATCCAGGACAGACGGGTCTCTGGGGCACCGTGTGTGCCGTGCAGTCCAGCACCTCAGCAATGGTCTGGTTTTTAACCGCTCTGTCGATCCCTTTGTGTTATATAAGGGTTTTGGCCACCTCTCTGCGTGTTTTCGTGTTAAATGGTGCCATTCTTTCGGCTTCCCTTTCTGGCTTAGACGTGCCTACATCAAAATCTGCTTGCTGAGTGAGAAGCCATCAGCGTTTCCAGAGAAGATCCTCAGTGCATTGCTGGCTGATGCATTTGTTCTCTCCTCCTGTGTTTCCAAGTAGCAAAGAATGTATAAGTAAATAATGATTTGGGGAGAAATTGGTAATAGAAAAAATAACTTGAACAAGATTTGATAAAAATGCTCTGTTTTGATTCAAACTCATGGGTTACAAGCATTTCCTGCAGACCAGTGGGAACTGGAAAACTCTCTTTGTGGGACTTTGAAATCTTAGAAATTTCAAAAGTGAGACAATCTCTGTGCCTGTTACAAAACATCAGACAGCAGTCAAGTTATATCCTAGCAAGCAGCTATTTTAGGTAGTGCAACCAGCAGAACAAAAACTAGCCTCTCTCAGAAGGGCCAGAGCAAGAGTATAATTTTTGTAAACCTGCCGTTGCTTTCAGGGGGTTAATATGTTCTCAACTTGTGGATTTTAAATCTGTAGAGGGATTGCTGTGATCTTTTAACAAGCCATGTTAACGAGAGGAGATTAACCCCTATTACTGGGAGTTGAGCTAAATCTGGGGTGAAAGCATTAAACTGAACCAAAAATCCGTGCTGCTGGAAGAGCCCATGAGTAACTCTCTAACTGGCAAAACGGTTCGTCGTGCTCAGATCTAAACAGACCTGCTCTGAGGAGGGTCACTTATGTGAGCTGCTTTCCCATCGCTGGCTGAATGATGCACCAAAGCCACCAGGTGTGGGATCCCTGGTGTACCACGTTGTGGTTTTCCCCTGAATCTCTGGGTCTGCGCAGCTGGGGATGCCGTTGGCATCACTGGGTGCTTTTCAGGGCTCAGAGTCTAAACTGTGAAAAAAAAACAAAATCAAGGAATGCATTTTAGGCTTCCTCCAAAACACCTGTGTTTGGGGGGTTGGAGTCTCCTTTTTGCCTTCCAGAAGCAGTTGGTCACTTCTGATTCAGAAACACTGCTTCTCAATGCGGAACTGAAACACTTTGACTTAGGTTCTTTTTTTTTTTTTTTCTCTTTATAATCAGTCATTTCGTGAAACAGTACTATTGTTGTTTTTTTCCCCACACAGAGTGAAATGCTTTTCACCAAAAAAAAAAAAAAAAAAAAAGGAAATTCCCCAGTTTAAAGCCCGGTTGTCCTCGAGGCCGGAGGAAGAGTCACGAGGTTCACTGCAGCTGGAAGATGCGTTCACAGATCAGCTGGGTCCAGCCTGGTGCTCCCAGGCTGCCTGGTCGGTCACGCTTAATTGCTAATTAGCTACCTCCAGCCCTTTCCCTGGGAATTATGATAATGAACATAAAGAACTGTTTATTCTAAATGAGACTTCCCAAGGGTAACAGCCTCCTCGGTGGCTGGAGAAATGGAAAGCAAGCCCGAGGAAACACCAGGGTGCTGTGTGTTTTTTGGCAACAGATGATAAACATTTCTTTGTGGATGGAGCAGAGCATGTAATTTACTGCGCGGCTTTAACAAGAGCTGTCTTGACCATTTTGCTCTTCTTTGCCACTGCCGTCAAAACACAACAGCTAAATCTCCTCAGAAACTGTGCAGTTGATGTTTTTGTAGGTAGCGGCATAAAACTTACTGGGCTTTCTCTGTGGAAAATGAATTAATCATTTTTATAAGATCTCAGCTATTCCCTTAATGGCTTCATTGCTCATGGAGGGGCTGGCGGGCAGCCCCTGCCCATCCTTCTGTAGAGGACAACAGTGGTGGGATCAGGCAGCACCCTGACAGCCCTGTGGATGTGTTCCAGGGCAGGAGGTTTCTGTTGGACTCCCTGCTAGTGTAAGAGGTGATGGTCTAAAGCCACTGAGCTTGCTCCTCAAACCAATCATCAGTCCTTTTTATCAATCTTCAGCAGCTTTTGCTTCCAAGATCATCCTCGGACAAGAACTGGATGCAGTCACCACTTTACTGCCTATTGGTGACATCCCACTGGGAGACAAAAGTCCCATTGTCCCTGTTTTACTCCCGAGGCCACAGGACATGGAGAATATGTCAATGCAGAGCAAGGCCAAGCAATGCCTGGGCAGAGCAGTGGATGCAGGCAGTTGTCCCGCTGCAGGCCAAGCTAGCACATCCCACGCTAGCTCAGGTGTCTTTGAATTAGCTGGAGAAACACAGGGGAAACACATCATCCCTGAGAGCTTCAAGGAGCACTAAAAGGGAATTCAGTGCATTGGAAATGGTGATGAATATAAAGTCACTGTTGCACACAACAGTGACCTTATAAATGTGCAAAAGGTTCGGCACTTGCAAATTAAGAAAAACCGTTGTTAACACATACAAACATAATTTTCACTAGATGTCTATGGTTCTCTATTATGATTCAGCCTTTAATTACATGATTGCAGTCTGCTTTTTTTTTTTTNTCTGCTTCTTGAAGGGCTTCCTGAGAGGTCCAAAAGCAGTGAAGTTTTGGTGTTGCAACATCACCCTGGTTTCCAAAACACTTTAATCCACAGGGAGAGTCTCTGGAGCTACCCAGCCAAGGGGGTGGCCGCCCTTGTCTGCAGCTCTGCAAACAGAGCATCCCTCCAAGAACTCCCCAAGGCTGACCCATCTCCCTAGGAGCTCTTGGTTCACCACACTTGGCTGTCAAACCACCAGCGCACGCCCAGCCTGCCATGCTGGGGGATGCAGTTGTGCGTGGGGATGCTCGGGTCGTCTTCCTCGAGGAGGGATCTCGGCAGCATCTCCGCACTGTGTCCCACCCCACCTCAGGAGGAGGGCAGCGGGCTGCGGCTGGAGAGCGTGACCAAGAAGGCGACCTTCTGTTGGTTGCGGTGTGGATTTCCCCCTTTTGTGTCCTTTGATTTCCCTCCCCTTGCACAGCGGGGAAGGGGTGAGATAGAGTTTAAAAAAAAATGGATAACTCAGCTGAAAATGGGGACATGAAAGCCCAGGAATTTAGGAGATTTGCCATGCCATTGCCAGGCTGAGCCACTTGGCAGAAGTGTCTGCCCCTCTCCTTTGAGTACAGAGGTGCCTGCGCGCAATCAGCCTGCTGTTATGCACACTAGTGTGATGAATTCGGGATGAATTTCAGCTACTTCATGGAAAATTGTGTATACTCATAAGGAAGGATGTGATGGCATTGATCACCCTGCACTCACAATATGCTGATGTGGGAAACTCTGTCCTGGTCCATCCGTATCTGCCTTCCATGCCCTGTCTTAGCTCAGGCTTGAAAATACATCAGGGTTGGGGATTGTTGTTTTGGCCAAGGTTTGCATAAAGACTTGGGATTCTGGTCCTTGCTGGGGACGCTTTGGTGTCAGACTAGTGAAAATAATGATACTTTTCTGCTGTGAAAGCTAAAGAGTGGTGCTCATTTGGTAGTAAATCTAAGGACTCAGATAAGTGAGAAGTCTGAGAAACCTAAGTAAGGAACTATCAGTTTTCTTGGACATCTCTTGACGTTGAGCTTAGCTTCTATTTGCAGCCCTCATACTCTACTGGTTAACATCATGGAAGTAAAAACATATTATTACTGCCAGTAATAATTGGGCATATGGAGGGGTCAAGAAATCCCAGTCAGAGAAAAACAGGTAATGCTACACATTTCTAAATGAAGGATTAGGTTTTATTTCAAGGGAAGGCACAGGGTTTTGTGCCAGAAAACACCACCAGAGTTCTCAGCAGAAGCCACAAGCTCCATGTGTAAGCAGGAGAGAGTAGGGTTGTTTCACAGTTTGGGACCCCCCTGTACATGATAACTGATTGCTGCTGAGCACCGGTGCTGTGGATTTTACTGGATCCTTCAAAGAAGAACAGAAATGTAGGCTTGGGGTGACCTCCTGCTGTTGCTTTGTGTCACTGGAACATGGTTTGCTTTGGTATCGCAAAATAATAACTGAATGATAACTGCAAAATTCATCTATGATGAAGTAGTCTGCATAATATCCTACCTTACCTTTCATTGGATTTTTATTAGTGCAATTCAGGAGATTCATCCACAGCAGCATCTGTGTGGGCAATGATAAAAAGCCCAAGATAAATTTATTCTGAGTTATTATCTGCAGCGATAGATAATAGATACTGGATTTCTGCTAGTATTGTGATTCATTTAAATAAAAACCATATGTCTGAAGTCAGAGCCTTGGAGATAAGTCAGACATCTGGCTGAGATTCCATGTTTAGGAATGTAAATGATGCAGATGGTGAGATAGCAATACACACTGTGCCCATCGGGTTGTAATAGTGATGAACAAGCACTTCATTAGGTAGAAAAGGGGGAAAAAATCTGAAGGAAGAGGTGCAATTTCTTGAGGAATGTGGTGATATTCATTTCAATTTGGAGTAGGAGGCCTTCCATGTATGTGTCTGGGGGAGTCTGCTTTACACCACAAGCCAAACCTTTATTCCAAATATATTAGAGTTCGCCAGATATAACATAACACTTTCAAACAACTTCGTAGAACCAGATTGATATCTCAGGCTGTAAAAATGTTGGGTTTTCTTCCTTTGAGTGCTTTGGGAATAAAAACCAGCTTGTGAACAAAGGAGGAAACAAAACAAATAGTTTCTCTTATTCTGCATAAAATGTTACCTCCACATAAGTGTATTGGTGTGAAATGTGGAGTGGATCAAAGGCATTGCATAAGTATCGCATGGAGATAAATTGGTGGGAATTTAGCAGCAGTACAAATTGATGCAAAATGTATGTTCTGAGAGGAAAAGGAATATGAATCTTGCAATGCTAATACCATCTTTGCTGATACTGTTTTAACCTCAGATCTGAATTTAACATTGTCTCTAAAGGGTAACACAGACCAATACCAATGTGTTCACCTGAGATATCGCTTTTTGGAGACAGCATATGTTTTCCAGGGAGAGATAAGATTAACTCAGGGAGAGCCAAAGTGACTGTCACCAAGGTCACACCAGTCAGGACAAGCCAGACAGAAAAAATACACTATTCCCTTATCTTCTAGACTTCCTTAGCAGTCAGTCTACATTATGCTTATTAAGTAAAGCATCAACTTGAAAATGTCTGGAAGTTTAGTAATGCTGGTCATAGCGTGAAGCATGTTAGAAGACCATGAATTAATGGGAAGAAATCACCCAGACTTTCCCCAGTTGCTTGTTTTAGATGAAGGTGACAACTCTTACCTATCATCAGGGTTGTGATTCATCCTGGGCAGTCCATCAGTGTAGCATCTGCTGCTGCTTGTGAAGGGTGACTATGCTGAGGCCACAGCCGCAGCTTCTGTGCTGCAAAAAGCTCTTAGCTCTGTCACTGGTTTCATATGGAAAAGAGATTTCAAGAGCCCTAGCTACCTTTGTTTGATACTTCTCCCATAATTAATCTCAGAAAAAGAACTCTTTAAAGCAGGAGATAATAAGATGCTGCCAATGAAGTTGCTGCGGCCGAGGCAGATGAGACATTGTGTTTGTTCTGGTGAGTGGCAGCCCAGGATGCTCGTTATGCAATCAGGACATACCTACACCACGCATACCAAGCTGACTGAGTGCTCGCCCATCCATGCAGCTGGTGGCTGGTGCTTGGACCTCTTGAGAAGAGGGGCACGGTAGGAGATGTCCCAGCCAGCCCGTCCCACCATGCAGTGAGACTGATGGCATTACCACCCGGAGCGGTGGGGCTTACAGAACCACCTCAAGCTCAGGAGAATGCCATCAGCAGCACCCATCGGGCACCCCTTTGCAGCGCACCTTCAGTACTCATCTCCTGCTTACCTGCACCAGCCTGGCTTCTCCTCACCTTGCTCTGAAGGTAAAAGGTCTTTCCTTCTCAGATGATCCAGCCTGCTCTCCCCACCATGAGAAGATGGTCCTTGTGCCCCCAAGGATGTGCTGCAGGGAAATGTTCTCCCCTTAGCTTCTAGCGCTATGACGTGAAAATGCTGCTTCAACACCATGTAGCAAATAAAGCACCAGCTTCATGGGATGATAGGTTGTAGCAGTGGTATAGCCTTTGTGCTAGTAACCCTGAGTTTGTCAGGTTTATGGTGCAGTGCCAGCAAGGGCCGTGCAGGCGGGTTCGGTATTTCCTGGGCATTGGCAGGCGTCACGGTGATGGGACATTCGTAGCGTAATACCTCAACTGCACTCATGATAACAGACAAGCAAGAAATGTGGCGCTGAGTGTTGTCAAGAAACAGATGAAAGTGAGATATTCAGAAAAGGGTTTTGTCCAGATGCACCACATTTAGCTTACAAAGAACTGACATTGCCAAAATGCTGAAAGCCCATGGGAGGGCGATGGGGAGGGCTGGGCTCCCACCAGCAGACAAGCATTGGGCTGGCAGCGAGCACGTCTTACAGCTGACACCCAGCAGGATGCTTACCTACATCACAGCTCGCAGAAGTAAGGCAGACAGAGCAAAAAGCAATATCCAGAAGAAAGCAAACATTTGCATGTGAGCTGAAAAGACCCTGCAATGGGGGTTCCACAAACCCACAGCTGGGTTGGTGCAGAGGGTGGTCTGTCTCAGGACAATCGGGTTAAATTGATCAGTAACCCTCATCCTGATCTCACTCTGGTCCCACATTTTGGGGGGTTTGGATGCTTCAAATGTCAGAGTCACTCCAGTGATCCCAGCACATTTGCCTGTAACTGGAATTGATCCTTGGCTCCAGCAGATTCAGCCCCAGTTTGCACTGGTTTTAAGACAGGGCGCATTAGTACAAATTAGACATGCGCCTGTGGGCACTATTATCTGAAAACATGAACATATTTCAGTAGTGATACCCAATTAGCACAAGGGTAATTACACAATACTGCAAGCCAACAGAAAAAAAAAATTTTTTTTTTTTGCATTAATAATGCCAAAATGACAGCTAGGAGCATCACTTGCTACTTTGCAAAGGCCTCGGTAGAACACTAAAATTAGACAAATAGTAGGAGAAAACCAAGCTCTATTTCTTTACATGTAAATATTTATTTCTTAATAGGTAAAGTGAGACTAAAGCTTATCAAGCAATAAGGAAATACATTTTCCAGGTGAAGCACATACCTTCAGTACCAGCTGCACTCTGGGCCGAGTTCTTGTGCCTTAGTTTCTCTGATTAAGGGGCTAACCCAGCTAAAGCTGCTTCTTTCTTCCCAGGCCTCACAAGCTTGGCAGTGGCACAGATCCTGACTGTGCAATTTTCCTTTCACGGGGAAGGTCTGTTTTAGATGAGCAAGGGATTTAATGTTTTTAAAGATGGGTGGGGCAGGGGTTGCTTGTTGTTTTCCAGCATCAAGGAGCAGCGTGAGAAGTTATGCAAGTTCCTTCCCAGAAGTCAGCACACTCGAGACCCCCCGTACTTTCATCACAAGAGATCCCCACCAGCTTAGGACATCGTCAGTGGCTGTCTGAAGATAGGTCGGACCAGGTTTGGGTTTGTGACCTTGCACCTCAGTCCCTTGCGTGTCCCAACGGTGTTTTTTTTCACCTTCAGGTCTCCATTCCAGCAGCAAGGGTTGCCCCCTGCAGCTCCACTCTTCCTTGGGCTCATTTCACCCATTTGCTCTGCATGTTTCATAACTGGCTAAAGAAAAGTGCCTCTTGGCCCCATCTCAGACCATCCAGGTATCACGCATGGAAGCAAAGCTCATCCCCAGTTTTGGGGCAGTGGATCAGAGGGAAGGATGCAGCTGGAGCATACTTTCAACATGGCTGCATGGTTGCAACCAGCTGAGCATGCAAACAGCAGGCATGCAGAGTGGGTGGCTGCAACCTCAGGCACTGGAGTGAAATGCAGAGCAAATGGATTTGGTAGCATTTCACCATAAAAACCTTGGGTTCAACCTCAGTAGGTTATTCAGGGCTAAAATCATCTTCCAGCGTCAGCATGGGAAATGCATGGGGAGAAGCAGCAGCCGGTGTCAATGCAGTTAAATGAGGCAATAGGAAGTGGGCTCTCCACTGGGCTTGGGCTGCGGTTTGCTTGGTTAGGACACGGTGCAGTCACTCGTACAATTAGTACTTGGCTGATGGGCAATTGACACCAAGATCAGGCTCTGTCAGGCTTGCAAGCTGAGCCATGTGTGGGGCACTGCGAGGTGAAGAAATGGAAGGAAGTTTCTGAAAACTTTGCATTGATTTTTAAAAATGGCCTCATGCCACCCACTTGCTCACAAATTAAAGAAGAGCAGGATGCACTGTCGCTTAGAAGGTACGGTAGGTCTGGCATACTCCATGCTAAGGACCCTGCAGCCCCTTCGTTGGCAGGAAGAAGTGCTGGATTGCATTCCCAAGCCTCCATTTGCAATGGAGGAGCTAACCAAACTGCCACATCAAAACGCTGCTTCATCAACTTTCCATCATCTGCTGACTGCAGCCTGAGCCCTCCAGGCAGGCAGACCAGTGCGGACACCAGCACCGCGTCCCAGCGGCAGCCCCAGCAGATACCAAGCGTTCTCATGACACCATATAAATAACAGCTCGCTCCAGTAATGCTTGTCTGCTTAGCAAATTACCCTGCAAAAAATAACCTGCAGATGTGTGCCTCTAAAAATAATCCTTGGCGCTGGGGCCATGGTGCAGCATCGCTGCATAATTCAGCAAACTTTCATACTGTGTTGTTTCAGAAACAAATCTTTTCTGTGTGCTGGAAGCGGTTCATGGAGACAGATTCTGTTGTTACGGAGACTGCTCTGTATATAGAGAATATTTTGCTATCATATCTGTGGACAATAGACGTGGATCTGGCTTGTGAACATGTTATGTTAAGAATTATTTCTTTCCTTGTCCAATTCATTAAGAATGTATTCTTAATAAGCAGTTTCAGCTTTTACAAGGTCTTCTCTGGGAACAATAAAGGAAAGGAGAGAAGGAGAGGAACATCTGGATCAGTAAAACACTCTTGAAATAATATCTTTTTTAGTGTCTTTATAGAGATTTCCAAGGGCTTACTTTAAGAAGTTAATTCCATTGCTGCTATTGACATTGAAAATATATTAGAAGCACAATTTTGACTGGGTCTTGTTGCTTAGATAGCGATCAGAGTTGGCCAAATCTTTTGTTTGAAAATATTGTCATGACAAATAGCTTTGTTTGTATTTCATTCAAGATTTACTACTTTTCTTCAGTTTTTCTCCTTTTAAAATGTTATTGTGAAAATGGAGGGAAAGGGGGAGAGAAAAGAGTGGGAGGAGACCACAGCTGCAATTCCATTGCAATTTAGCAAATCGCTTCTTTTTTCTTTCCTTTTTTTTGTTTGTTTGTTTGTTTGTTTCCCAATTCTTCAGTCTGTTTTAAAGAATATCTGCTAGTGGTACTGCTTGATTTGGTTACCTACAGTTTTGTACACTTAACATAAAACCAGAGCTCGGGTGCTCAGGGGAAGGAGCACATCAAGCAGAGAGGAGCCCCATGGAGCTGTGGTGGCTCAGTCTGGCGAAGAGGGAGCTCCAGGGTGAATTTAATTGACATGTCCAGCTACCTCATGAAGGGCTATAGAGAAGGCAAAGCCAGACCTTTATCAGAGGTGCACAGCAAAAGGACATGAGACAAGAGCTATGGGTGCAGCAAGGGACATTTTAAGTAGATATAAAGTGGAAAAATGCACACTGAGAGGTTAAGTGTGGGAAGAAGGTCCAAGAGAAGTGGGACAACCTCTATGCATGCAGACATTCAGAGCTCATTTGGATGAGTCTCTGAGCTGCTAACTCTGCTGTCAGATGCACTTGGATCAGATGATTTCCAAAGGTCCCTTGCAACCAAAATTATGCTGTAAATCTGTTATTCCAAAATTATGGGGTTTTGTTTGTTTGTTTGTTTGCTTGTTTTTTTTTTTTTTTCCACTAGGAATTCTGTCTGCTACTTATAGGATGGCTGAAACCTTGACTTGAAAAATCCCCTTGGCTGCACTGAAGCAGGATCATGCCCCTGTGACTCTAAGCCAGTACTGGAAGGATAAAAATCCTTTAGCATAAGCGGCTGTTAATCACCCTTATGTGATTCATAATGTATAAAATTAGATGGTTATGCTTTTTGCATGCTTATAAAGCACATGCTTTGAAGATCGGAGCCATTTAATACCCTTAATACCCCTTGTCTGTAGACGGGATAGAGAGTGTCCAGGAAATGACTTGTAACCTTTTTCTTGCATTGAAATAGCAAGGTGCTGGCTAATTACTGTGATTTCCTTTCAAAAGTGTTTATTGTTGAGGAGGGGAGACAGGCTTTTGGATTGCAGCCATTTGATTCATCAGCTTTTTGGCTTTGATAAAAGCAGGGAAGTGGAACTTTATTGCCCCCTAACTCGCAGGCACTGATGTGACCGGAGAAAAACCTCCCAACGCAGTGTGATGGCAAGACGGGCTCAAACGCATCTCAGCAATCAAACTGGAGAAAATTTGCCCATGAGGTTTCGGACCAGACCAGGTGGTGCCCGGGGACCGGAGGAGCCGGCAGTACCCATGGTTCGGCCATCCCATGGCAGAGCCTGTGCAACGCCATCCTCTTCTCTGCTTGATAAAATGCTGTTGTTGGGGAATGCGTGGAGGAGTCGTTACATCCAAATTGTGCTTTTATTTGCTTCTGGATAGGTTTTTACCCATCTGCATTGCTAATGGTATCAGTGGGCAGTTTCAGAGCACTATACACAGCAGTGGTGATGCGCTGTTTGGTTTTGCTTTCATCATCAGGAGGATGAGAGGGACCGACGACTGAGCTTTGGATGAAATGTTGGTTTTGGTTCTCCTCTGCACTACAAAGAAGCAAGTAGTGCATGCCAGGGACAGGCTTGTGTGATGCAGCCTTGTTCAAAGTGCCCTGTCCAGTCTGGAGATCGCCAATACAAGACATCTCTCTTGCTGTGGTGACTCTTCGTTTCTTTGCTTTCCCCCTTGATCTGGGACAAGCCCACATCGCCCTCCATTCCTGCATGGTGAGAGCTGTTGTTTCAATATGAGGTTTCCACACCGGAGAGGCAGAGCATCCAAACCTAGCCATCATCTTCACACCCACAGCATGCTGGTGTCATCTCAATGTTGTGGGTAGCCAGCGTAGAGAATGAGGTGCTCAGAGCTGTGCCTTTCTTAAATTATTTTCCATGGTATTTGACTTTCCTAAAAGCTGATGGTTCTGTGTCTGGCTTTCCCCAGTTCCAGACTATTTAAATAGCAACTGGAATTATTTGCTCACTTTCTTCACAGAGGTGAATTTCAAAAATCATCACAAATTTTCCTTTTATAATTGAAAAGCAAATTACTGTTTCTGAGATATGTATTTTTAATGTTTCACGTGAAAAGCCTGGGTTATATCTGTGTGTCTGTGGGTATAGGTGGATGGTGTGTCTAAGGGGGGAGTAGAGTTCAGTCAAATCCTGGACCCACCAAAACCAGAAAGAGGTTTGCAGCTGTCTGCAATGACAAATGTCAGCCAGAATTGATTAAGTTTATGCCATGAGTGGTTGCCCACAGCTGTTCTTCATAGAAGTGCAATTGTAGCCCACCCTCAGAGCTGAGCATGTGCCTAAGCATCATCCTGAATCTTGGTCTATGAGCCTGTTTCCCACCTGGTACGTGTTCACAGCAAGGCTGCCAGGGATTCCTGCAGAATCAGGATCAGACTCTTCTCCAGCAGCTCACCCCTGAGTGAATGTAGACTGAGTTACTAGCTTGTCTCTGGAGGTTAGCTGGGATTTATGTCCTGTTCAGAGACCTAGCTTTAGAAATCTTCCTTCTTGCGTAGTTTCTGTGATGAGCTTTTCTGTGCGTGCATGTGTAGAAGGCTCTTGCCTTCCATTGTTTATCAAAAGAAGTTTATTAGTCATTGCTTATGCAGCGTTTTCGTGATCCTGTTGATGAAAGATGCTACATAAACGGGACTGGGTTGGACTGCATTCAGTCAGGCTAAGAGCTCGCCAGCAATTTATTGCTGTTTGACTCTAGGGACCGAGCAAGAGCCCAGCAGCCAGCCAGCACAGCTCCTGCGGCACGGCGCTGGCTCTGCCTTCCTTTCTGAAGGAAATCATTGCTCTCTATCTATCTCGCGTGGATGTTTGCTTGGCAATTGGAGCCATGAAGTGAAGAGCCGCGGAAGTTTAAAAATCTGAGGGACAGGACAGATAATGCTGGGATCCGTCCTGTACTCTGGCTCACCTTTGTGTAGATCCATCATTGAGCATGTGCCGTCAGCAGGGCATGCTATTTATGGACTTGGAAGGAAATTTGGCTAACAGTCCTCTGATTGGAAGTCAGAGGTGGTGGAAAAAAAAAAAAAGGCTGTAACTTGCTTTTTTTTTGCTTTAAATCTCGAAGTGGTGAGTTATTTTAAAACACATGCCCAACTTTAGATCATTTTAATTGAGGTGTAGAAGACTAGTTGTTTTTGTAAATGAAAATGTATTAATGAGGATGTGTTATACTTTTCCAGTTCATTAGACTATGCAGCAAAAGCAAACAGTGCCATCTTTGTGTAGAACTCATTTTTTTCTTCCCATCAAATGTCACACCTGTCAAACATTAATTTGATGCTGTAAAATCCGTACCAAATTCACCTGAGAAACTAAACAAGATCATTTCCTTGGTACAATGCCAGAAAGTAAAAGAAATTTATAAGAAGAGAGAACAAGACAAAGCTGACAGCGTGTATATAAAGCTGAGTCTAAGCAGATGAGAACCGTCAAAAGTCTTTTATTTAATCATTCTGCTATTTTTGACATGCTGTCTAGCGATAAACCATATGAACATTCCCTTGCATTAAGGAAAAAAAAAAAATGCAATGAAATAAAAATCCAAGACAGAAAGGAGGAAAGTACAGCCCAGTGCTGAAGAAATCAGTATGTGATTTTGAGCACGATGTTCACATGCATGTAAAATATCCACCAAATGGCTTTTCCAGTGGCCGCAGGGGTACTGACTGGTTGCCAGCGCTGCCGGTTGGTCCGTGCCGCAGACAAGACACGTGTTGGTCGGTGCTTAGGTGAGGGCTTTGCAGCACCGAGGGCTGTGGGGCAACACGGGCCAGCGTTAGTCCTGGCCCCGGCGCACAGTGTTACCGCTTCTGCCGAAATTCAAAGCCTTAGTCCCACGGTTTCAAGTGGAAATCCCAATACAACGTTTTTCTTTCATTGTCCATGGGAAGGAAGGATTGCAGGAAACATCTCTGTAAGTCTGTATTCTGCCCGGAAGAGACCCAAATGCTTAGTTTTGGTTGATGCTTCCTCCTGTGGTGAGCAGAAGCTCATGAGCAGTGTTCTTGAGGGGCTGCCTGCAGAGTTTTCGTACCCATCCTTTTTCCTGCATCCTGAAAGTCCTAAAACAGTCCAAATGTGGTGATCTCTGGGGACTGCTGATCTGCTGACGCTGGGGGTACGTGTTCAGGGAAGTGGCCTACCAGCCCAGACCTCGTCCGGACACCTCCTAGCATCTAATTTACTTAAACCAAAGCACCAACCCCAGCGTGATGCTCTGTGTCAGGGGAACAGAGGCCCAGGGACTGCCACAAGAAGGACATAGGACAGACCTTTTTGGTGGTTAAATTCCCCAGACCTGTGATGTTTTCCTTTTTGCACATTCTCTGGTTTTGTGCAGCCTCTCCAAGCCCCACCGATACCCCCCACTGGTGCAGGGTTTCTTACACCCCTTTTTTTCTCCTTTATAGAAGAATGTGCTTCGCGTGTTCACAAATGGCATGCTCTACAGGGGCTGCAAATCATCCCATCAGTTTGGAAGGTCCTTTCTAAGAAGGAACAACCCTTTCTGCTCCAGCACCATAAAACTCCCCTTGACCATAAAAAAGATGACATGAAACAGCACTTGGAACAGATGGGACAGAAGGAGTCCGTTAACAATACATTACAATAAGAAGCAGACAAAAAGCATGTCCGAGAGCATCCAAGAGCATCAGCCAGAGCCTCCCTGGGCATGACTTGGCACGGTTCCCCACAGTAGATCAACAGAGGGGTTTGCCAGAGGAGGATCTGGTCCCTGGCTCGTGTTCATGGCAGAGGAGCCCAAGAATTGTGAATCTTATCAAAGACTTCCCATTAACAGTAACTGGAATGAGACTTCATTTCTGGTATCTGTCTTAATAACCAGAGCTAAGCAGATAGCAGGATCATAGGCTTGTTTTTTCCTTTTTAAGAAAAAGAAAACAGTAATATAAGGGCAAAGGTATTTGACTGAGGAAGCTGATGAGAAACATGACTTAGACTCAGGCAATTACTGAAAATCTGACCTTCAGAAAAAACAAGTGGCTGCAGTGATTTGCTGTCAGGGGTCTGAGCTCCAGCTTTGCTGGTGAAGGTGGGTCTCTGTGGCTGTTCGGGCAGATCCTGCTTTATTCAGTCGGTTAAGAGAAATAAAACAGTGCACAGAAACCTACTGTGGTCATAAGTGCTGCTGCACCTCCTGGGCAGTGCAAGACGTGCACCGTACCCCGTGTTATTCATTCTCAGCTGGGACAGCAACTGGAAGGGCTAGGGCTGGCCTTGGCCCTTGCGTCACACCCAGGGTGAACATAAATCATCTCTTTACAAAACTGTGAAACAGGACTAAGTCTGGAAATCATGGCAAAGTGTATGCTGAGCGAGCGTCTGCAGCAAGGCCGTCCTCTCTTACTCAAGATTTCGGTATGTATCCCATGGAAAGGCAAACAAAAATAAAGCGCGTTGCTTCAGTTTTACACCGTCTTGCAATAAATCTGCGGCAAAACTGCGTGCAGCTACTGAGCTACTGCCTTAACGCACCCGCACTGCAGATGGGCTTTGTCCGTACGTGTTTTGGCAGACAGACCTTGCCTGCATTTAATTTTACATAGAATATGAAAAAAAAAAAAAAAAAGGATTTTTTTTAAGGTCCCTTGTTAGCTTGCTTGTATAGCTGACTAATTATTTTTTGGAAGTTAATTGCTGTATTTTCTCTTTGCATTTTTGCTGCACTGTGTATTTCTGAAAGTCAGGTTGATCAAAGAGGAACACCGGGCAGGCACAACAAGGAGCCACTCTCACAAAGTCTGCGTTGTGCAATTAAATGCGGCCGTGCTGTGGCCTTTGCTGACTCAGGTCTTCAAGATATTGCCCCAATTCTTCTGAGTTCATGTTATGACATTGTCCGAAGAAGTTGTATTAACATTTTTTTTCTACCTTTTCCCAGTAGGAAATTGGATTGTTGATTAAATATGTTTGTCAAGAGAAGTGTTGGCTTTCCATGAGTTGGCCTGTCTTTGGAACCGCCAACACCAAATGGAAATATCATCAGACAATAAACGATGTTCTCAGGGTTCTGACAGTTGGATGCTGAATATTTTCTGGCTTTGCTTTTTTAATGAAATATCAAACCCTCTGCTGGCATTTGTCTCTCATGGTGAAGGCTTTCTCGCTCTTGGTTTGCTTTTTTGACACAGTTCTGCAATATAAGAGTTAAAGATGGGAGAGTGTTTTGCATTGACAGCTTGACTGCATTATCATTATTTTCTCATAAGAGTTAAGCAGCTCTTATGGCCCCAAAGCTGCGACTCTTCTGACATTGGTAGGTCAGAAATAACGTGTCAGACAGAATGGATTTGACCTGCCTGACCACCTACCGAGCTGCCGCATCCTCCGGTGAAGCCATCTCACCGAGCCTCTGCTCGAGTTGCTTTTGTCTGGGTGCAGCCATCCTGAGGGCTGTCAGAACCCCAGTGTTGTAAGGAAAAGTAAGGATAATATTTTATTGTAGGTACTCACTTTCTGACTTGGCGTAGGGATTTCTGTGTCTGCTTCTCTCCCAGGAGACAAATATTTCCTAGAGTGGACTTTCCTGTTTCTGCTTTTGACATCTTTAGCAAGAAATTCCTTGACATACTATGTTCATTTGAAGCCAGTATAAAACTTTGGGTTTTCCCTTCCCTGCCCTTCCCTTCGTGTTTCCCCTTCCCATTTTTTTTCAGTCATTACATGGCCATCATATATCTCTTTCAATGTGATTATCATGGTAAAGTTTAGGAGTTGCCTTTTCTGCTGAAGTTAACAAAAACCTGTATAACGCATCATGCAGCTCCGTTGTCACGCGCCAAGTCGCTGCCACATTACTGCTGACAGATACAGGTTAGTTCTCACTTTAAATTGTTTTCCTGTCATTGTTTGCATTTCCAAGGCATTCCAGCTGTTGCAGGACCCCGAGCCCCCCCTTTCTCTCTCCCACATCCGTATTTTCCCGGCTCAGCGTGCCCCGGTCCCTGTGGCACTGCCACCGGTGTCCTGGTGCAGACCAGGAGCTGGGCTGGGGTCGGCGGCAGCCCTGCGCCAGGTGGGAACAATTATGGGAAAGGGTCCTGGTCCGCACTGGATGAGTTACTGCTGATAGCTCCCAGATAAGCTAACTTAATAAAGTTGTGGCTTAATGAAGCCGCATTCCTTGCATCTTGCCTTTCGTCCTGCCTGTCTGGGGCGATGCTATCGAGCAGCTACATGGGGCTGGGGGCCATGCCAGTGCGTTGCTGTGTGTTGGACACAGGGGGGGACATGTGGAAAGGTCAGCTCCCCTCCCAGCCTGCGAGGCAATGGGCCACAAAAGCCTGCAACAGGGTTGTTTATTGGTATCAAATGCTTGACCCTAAATCAAAAGCTTCTGGGCCACTCTCCTATTTCTGGAAGCACCCTGCTAAAAGCTGCAACAGATGCATCTGCCAAAAGTTTCTTCTTTTGGAAACCAGATTTAATGTTAATGAATCAACTTAATTTCCCTGCGGATCCAGATTTTAGAAGTTGAGCTTCTTGCCCAGCTGTGTATTTGTTGGTGTTTGCTGCACGCTCACACGTGCGGCTGCGCAGCAACCACCGAGCTGAAAGTTATTCAGTAGCTAAAATTATCAGTAGGGACCTCCCCCCCCCCCTTCCATCTCATTACATATAACGAGATTGCTGCTGTGCAACGTTGATTAGACATGTCAACCTGCAGCTGGATGTCTGAAAAGGAGTATTGCTATTAAAATACCTTTGCTAATGATCAGCTCATGTGTCCATCATTTTGACAGATTTCTCCTCAGGAATGTGGAAAGCATGAAAGAATCCCAGGGTTGCAATGCAATGGTCGGGGAAACCAGTATTGGCGTATTGTATTTCCTGTGCGTTAACCCTAAAGTAGCAGTTTGCTGGCAAAATCATGCTGATGGCTGAAGCTTGCTGTTGAGTGTGGACCGCACTACGAGAGAGCCATAATCCTGAGGTAGAAACCGAGTGTCAGAGGAAATTCATTTCTGGAGTGTGAGCCTGAGAGCAGGACATCCCTCCTCTATACCACTTCTTTTGGTGTGATTTAAAGCTTTCATCACATGGAAGAATCTTCAGGTAATTGGAGAAAATATTTCCAAATCTCTTTACCAGTTAATCATTGAAAAATTGACCAAATTGAAAGGGAGGCTCAAAACAAGGAAATAATTTCTGAACATCTCGTCCCCTGTGGAACTCATTGCCACAAGATGCCATTGGGGCTGTGGATTTCGGAAAGGGCTTGGACATTTGCTAGGACAGCAGGATTTTTCTGGTTGCGTTGCCTATATTTCATGGCTGTAGCTCAGCACGTGGCAGGTTCTTGGGCTCTGCTGCTCTCCCGAAATCACCTGCTGTCCCTCAGCAGCAGCAGTGGGATGGAGGACTGGCTGGCTGGTCCTGCGTGGGGACTTCCCTCCTGCCGTTCGGCACGAGGAGCCATGCGCCCACTCTTTCAGCGCGTGTTGTAGGCAGGCCAGCTGTGGGAGAGGGGTTCGAAAGGGGCAAGCGGTCTGGCTACCGGAAGAATCCAGGAAGACATAAAACCCCAGTTTAGCCAGAAGAAAGGGAGAAGGAGAGTGGGGATGCCCTCCTCTCCTCTCCCATCTCCCAGCCCTCTCTCCTCTCCAGCCACAAGCAAACATTTATCAGCCTCCCCTCTTCTGCAGACAGGAGGAGATGAATGTGCACTTGGAAAGCCATCGGCATGGCTCGCAGCGCATGAACAGCCTCCCCGATGCACCTTTGAACCCATTCCTCCTGCATTTGTTTGTCTTGCAGATAAAACTTCACAGCAGTGTTTGGAGAAAAGTCTAATGAGGGACCACTGTTTGCATAACAAAGCGAGGCTTCCTCTTCAGATGTTCAACCTTCATTAAGTATAATTTATATTCCAGCTAATCTTTGGAAGTGGATAAAATATGGAGCCAAAGTTTGTTTTCAGATAGTTTGGAGTAATGCATTGTTTGTTTTAAGTGGCCAGTTGCGACTGACAGTTGATTTATATTTAACATAATGATGATTTGTGATGGCTGCGGACTGTCATGGGGAGTGTTGTGTCATTGACTGCCATGGCTTTAGCACTCTTCTGCGTCAGCTATTGAATTAAAAGATAAGACTAAATGGATGGTTTCTCAGTTTTGCAGATATTTCAGCAGATCCACGAAGCATACAAAGCTGTGAATTTGTAAAATACACTTTTTTTTTTGTTGTCTAAAACTCATGTTAGCTTGATTTAATTGTGTATTGAACATCAATTTGCTTCTCTGGCAGCAGTTCTGGTAGCCACCACTTGGGACCCTTCAAAGGTCACCAAACCCCTGCATCGGGTAGCTGTCAGGGTGATAAGGGACACTGGTGCCTCGCTGCAGTTTGCTGCTTAGAAAGCAAACAGGCTGATACAGCTGGACACCTACAGGTCATTACAGGCCAGTGTGTAAGAACTGAATTAATTTCTGAGCACTTAGACTTTGTTCATATCATAGGCACAGAAAAAGGTTTGAATCTTCACTACAGTTTTTGAATCTTCACTTATACTTCACCTGTATAAGATACTCTCTTTCACTGCAAATGAAATTCCCAATATATTTCACTTATCACCTCCCAGGTTTATTAAAAGATGAGAAATGACTGATAACATTTATCTTGTGTGACCTCCTAGCTGCAACTTACCCCTTTCTGCAAGTTTACATTGTAATGACAGATGTTTGAAAACACCCTTCAGCATATCACAAAAATTATGACCTGGCTTGTGTATGAGGACAGCACCAAGGTGTGCTGCATCCTTTCAACATACAAAAGCATGTCTGTGAATCCTCTGTCTGGTTCCCTGAGCAGAGTTGCAGGGCTATCAGACGGCTCGTGCGTTGAGTGGTGGCTTCCCATGCTATGTTCTTTAATGCTGGAGTACCTCCAACTGCAAAGCTCAGGATCCTGGTTTGGTTCATCACATCCATAACTATAGTCTATCCATGACTGTTTTTAAAGGCGACACCAACCTTTAGAGAATGCATGTATTTATTCATTTATTTATTTTATTGTTTTTCAGGAAAAAGTGCTGTAAGGGTTATAAGTTTGTTCTTGGACAGTGCATCCCTGAAGGTATGTGATTTCCCTGTTCTTACCCTTCGCGTCCCTGGGCATTTGTCTTTCCCCGTCTGCCCTGTTCTCTGCACTGCTGGTTTGGAAGAGCATCCTGATAAAACCGCAGGCTGAGCTGTACCTCATGTATCAGTGGGGGAACTGTTTCCAAGAAACTGTTGGGAAAATAAAAAGAATCAGCGTCTTCCAAAAGTTTCGCTGAGCATGCCAAGCCTTGATCCTCCCCTGAGTACATGTGGCCGCACAGATCTTGTAACATGACCTGGTGCAAACACGGGGCTGCGTGCTGCTCTTGGCTATGCACACAGGAGCCCTCCACACATCCAGGAGCACACGCTCCCTGGCTGCCCCGTGTCTGGCACAGCCGATTTGGCTTGGAAGTGCACAGGGTTACTAGGGGAGTTTGTCCTGCCTTTGGTTAACTGCTTCCTGAAGATGCCAGCAAGGGGAGAGCATCGCCACGCGGCATCTCTCTTCCACCTCCTCTCCTGGTCGTGGGCATGGCCTCCTTGTCACCAGGGTCACAGGGAGACCGGGAATTACTTGGGGTAGCTCATGCCGTAGTGAAAAGGAAATGTTCGCCTCCTGACAGACTGCCTGGAGGCTTTGCAAAGACAATACTGGGGTCCCAATGCTCAGAGGTTGCTGATAGCATATCTCCTTTAGGAAAAAGGCTGAGGTCTGCCTGCCTTAACCCGGTGGAGGCTTCTGTTTGGTCTGCCCAGCAAATGGCTCCACGTGAGTCATCGCTCCTAGCGCTTTGCCCGATTTGGATGAAATTGATTCTGAAGTTATACGGGAGGGGGAACTGTCAGGCAGAAGCAAATGGGCAGAGACAACAATCCAGTAAACCTTGTTTCCTCCAAAAACCAGGTTAAGAAGATGGTTTACGGTAACACATCCTTCTGTTTGATGACATATGGAAAACCTCGTGTTGACCTAGGAGTCTTTTTGAGACGATGATGTTTTGAAAAGAAAAGTGACAAATTAACATACTTGGGAGAGTGAGCTGTCTTTTGGGTTGCAATCTCCAGCCAACAGGGATCATAACCCAAACTCCAGTCCTGCTGCTGTTTTTTTTGTTTTTTTTTTTTTTTTTTTTTACTTCGTAGCTTTGCTTTTGGCTGGAAACACTTGCAGAATGCTTGAAAAAAAAAAAAAGTGCCATATTCTCAAAATAGAAATTATACATTTGCTGCTTCCATGAGGAAAATCTCAGGGTGCCAGCCCAGGCCTTGGGTAGCTGGGTAGGGTTTGGGCATCAGTGGTGCTCACAAGGACGTCCTTGGCCCATGGTTTTGCAGTGAGTTTTGTCTTGGTGCGTGCGATGTGAGACGACAGCTTCAGTGCGAGACGGACACTTGGAGGAGATGGTTGTGCTGCGTTGAACAAGGCTGTTTGTGCGTAGGAGGCAGAAGCCCTGAATCTTTTCGGGGTGGAAGGAAGCCAGGATTCTACAGCCTGGCCTCCAGCTTTCCTATCAATTGTAACATTTTTATATGTTGTTTTTTCACTAAATATAATGGATAGAGCAGGAGAAGTAATAGGAGCAAAAAATAAAATGAGAGCCATGGCAATAAATTATTGTAGGCTTCTAATTTTCATCTCTTGAGGTTTTAGGTGATTATGAAAGCAGGTTTTACTGTGTACCCACTGACTTCACTTAATCCTGCCTATTAACTGCATCCCAGTAACCTGAGAGTTTCTGCCATTAATTGAATTTCTCTGCTGGCCGTGGCTTCTCTCCCTTTGTATCTCCACCCCCCTTTTTCAGCTCGATCTATATTTTGCCTTGAACTTCACAGGCCACAGCAGTTGCAATAACATCTGAGGCAGTCTGGGCCTTCGGTGTAGGGACTAGAAACATGATTCAGTGAAGCACTCATTTCGTTTACTCTGTTACAATACATCACTTGGCTCTTCACACATTGTTTTGGCATAATCTTGATAGAGGAGCTGTATGAAATGCATATCTCGACTCAGGCACATAAATACATCGCAGATGTGAGTTTATTAGAGTACATCTGCACCTTTTAATCCAGTGCTGGCAAGTCAAAGCCCGGAGAAGTAGTTCCAGCCTCGTCTTCTCTGCGGTTTAGCGGTGGCTGCAGGGAGGAGGGCTGGAAGAGGGCTAGATCCTCCCTTGCCCACCAATCTCCTCCTCAGGCAGCTGTTATTTGAATAGATGCTTTCCCCAAAGCTTATGTCTTAGTCCATGCCCATCTCTAGTTTCTCTCCTGTTATTTCTTGTCTGCCTTTGAAGAAAAACAGAAATCAGTGCAGTCCAGGGAGCCCGACTCTGTGCCCCCAGGTCCTGCGTTTCATTTGCTCTGGACTCAGCATCTCTCTCTGGGTTTCAGTCGTAAGAGCAGGGAGCAACGATCCTCGGGAAACACAGAGAGGAGTTTGCTTCGTGTGTCTGATTTCTGCTCTACTTGACCAGCAAAGAAGGTCAGAAAAGAGCTTCTCACCCTTTTTCCAGAATGGTCTCCCTCTTCTTTGCTTTGGAGACTGACAGCTGCAGCCAGGACCTGTCTCGTGGCATCACCAAGATTAAAGCAGAGCTGTAGTCTGAAACAGCTTATTTTGGAGAGCAGTCTCCCATCACTAGTTTGTTAGTTGAGTTTCTTGACTGTGGATTAATTCACAGCAAACTACCCTACAACAGGCAAATGCTAATCACAGCTGCTCTTTCCTCACCAATGCTATTTCAGACACTTCCTTGGTGCAATCTTCCATGTTGCATTGCCATTCCTGAATTCACTGAAGCATACATAGAGACATTTCTTACTCTGCTACAGTTTTTCATATTATCTTAAAGCCTGGAACAGCCTGATCCTCACCGTGTGGCTTTGATTCATCCTCAAACCACATTTCCTAGGCTGGGCTGGCAGAGAAGGGGCTTGAACGTGGGAGGGAGCCTTCATCCTCGATTCTGCAGAGCACGCAGAGGTGGTGCAGCACAGCCAGATTTGCCAGATTTTGCCCTAGCGGTGAGGGCTGTTCCCAAGGGGGTCACACTACCTGGGACCAAAGCTCTGGGGGGACACAGCCCGGTGACGTGGGACCTGCCACAGCCGCTGTGTGAGTTGGGTTGACTGTGTGGGAACCACCAGCGGGGAGTTCTTGGGAACATTTCCAGCTCCTGGGCCCTTCCCTAGCTTTGCATGAAAGTAAATGAAGCAATTGTCTTGATGGAATTCTGCTAAGGTGGATGCGAAAACCATATTTAAAGAGTATTTACATGGAAAAATGGTGAAAGAGAGAAGATTAAAAAGAAATGGTGTTGTTTAGTCTAGGGAAAAGGAGGTTGAGGGAAGATGTGATAACAGTTTTTAAGTATGTGAAAGCTTGCTGCAAGGGGGAAAGTAAATGCTTCCCCACGGCTAAGGAGAGGAGGACAAAAATAATGGGCTTAAAGGGCTGTAAGGGGAATTTGGAACAGACATTGGCAAAAAACTTTATATCTGCGAGGATAGTTCATCTCTGGAATAGACAGCATGGTGGTAGGGTGCCGCCGTCCCTGAGGGCTTTCTACGTACAGGGTACCTGAATGTCTTAGGACAGGTTTACATGTAGCTAATCCTGCTTTGGGTGGGAGATGGTTCCTTCCAGCTCTGCTTTTTTTTCTGATTTTGTTATGTACCTCTACTCACGGAAGCACGGTGAGGATGGAGTTCATTTTGCTGCCGCTCTGATCAGGCTGAATGGGCCAAATTTTGGCAGGGGCCAAATCCAGCACCTGTGTAGGCAACTGGCTAAGAAGCAGGCGTTTTCAGCTCAGTGAGGGCACTGAGCAAATTCTGCTGCATAGGGCCATTCATTTAAATCAACCTATTTTATGTCAGTGGAAAATTAAAATTGCAACCATGCCCAGGAAAAACACCGCTAATCCTTTTATATTTGTGACTATTTAGTAGTGCCAAATGTAACAGGAGATTGCAGCCCCAGCACCACCGAAAAAGCCCAAACTAGCCCCCAGGTTGGCGGTGTTTGAAGGCAATGGCTGTGTTTTTCTTCCAAGCTTGGGCAAGGCTCTGCACTATTCCACCCCGGCTGCTGGCACTGCAGTCCCACTGCCATCCCCATCACAGCACCGCGGACATGGCAGGAGTTAAAGCCAACACCGTTGTGAAGTACAATGGAAAGAAAGGATGCCTGTTATTCAGAAGGTAACAAGCACCAGGGAGGAAATGGCTTGGCACCAGTGCAATTGTATTTTTTGGTCGAAGGGGCTCTGGTGTGATACACTGGTCCTGGCACCACAGCAGCCTGTTGAGTCCCGTTTGGCACGCTTCCGTACCCTGGCACACTGTCACTTTTGCCCCCAGTGCTGCACATGTGTTCTAGATACTCCACACAGTAAATGTGGTTTCACTTGCTTTTATGTCTATTAGTTCATTTTAATTGTTCGGAAAAAATCATCATACCCAGAGATGTCTGCTAGTCATTAGCGTGAGTCAGGAATGAGTTTGGGTTCTAATTATTTTATATTGTGTGTATGGAAACACGGTGCATTGCTGGGAACTCAGTCGTAACACATGGGTTTGGTTCATACGTGTTAGGTCTGGAGCAGGGACAGGATACTGCTGGAGGGTGATGTGCCACAGCGACAAACAACATGGATCACTGCGTGCAGGATGGTTGCTGCGTTCCCCCGAAACGATCACGGGAACTGCCCCTGGCTTTGGCATAAAACCCGACCTTCCGCAGGGTTTCACGTGCTGGTTTGGAGGCTGGGTGCTACTTCAGCCCCTTTCTTCTCCCAGCAAATATTCTCTGTGGTGCTGCAAAGCCCTTGGGGGGCTGGGGGCTGCCCATCTCCCCCAGCCTCCGCCACCAGCCTGGCACCAGGGGCCAGATCCAGCCCCCAGCAGGGCAGGGATAAGGGTCAGGCTCTGTTCTGCCCCTGTGTCCATCTCCTGGACTTAGCTCTGCTGCCGCATAATGGCGAAATCAGAAACAGACTCGCTCTCCTTGGGGTTTCTAAGCAGGACCTCAGACAGTCTTCTGGGATTTCACTGACAAGCCCAGCCAACAACTTATCATACCCTCATCTTCACGTTGCTATTATTAAGAGTGATGGTGGTTTTGGAACAACATGTTCTTCGCTAGGAGGATTATAGCTGGGTTTGAATAATTACTCTGTGATTTTAATTAACTTTTCCTAATGATATACTTTCTGCCTGGATTTGGCAGCTAGCCTCACAGTGTTTCACAGTATTTTGCATAGGAAATGTTGATATCAGCACTTAAAAATTTGTGAAGAAAACAGCAAAAAGCTTTTAGGTAACAATAATTCTGAGAAGAGTTCTTAAATTCTGCAAACTGTGAAAGTACTCCTTGCTTAAAATCTGATTTTAAGAAATAGTCCAGCTACCATAAAGTGATGATGAGCAATTACAGTTTTACTATAATTCTTTGATTATGTCTTGTGTTTTATTTCTAGGTTTCTTCAATCCTCAAAAACAATGTAGCTCAACTTTATTAATTAACAAAGAGGTGAAATATTTGCTGTCAAACTATCATCCTGCTGCTGCCACTGGTATTTCTCCTAACTACATTTTTCTCTCTCCAGACTACGATGTCTGTGCTGAAGCTCCTTGCGAACAGCAGTGCACAGATAACTTTGGGCGGGTCTTATGCACTTGCTATCCTGGGTACCGCTACGATCGGGAGAGGCACAGGAACAGAGAGAAGCCGTATTGCCTGGGTGGGTGGAAGTGCTTATCTCCAGTTAATGACGTATCCTCCTTCTTCAGGTCTTTTAGGAGTCAGTTTAGATTTGCAGCCTTTCTTATTTTCTTTGCTATTGCAGGTTAAATGTGATTTTTAACTATGCTAAGGATTGGTCCTCAGAACTAAGATATCTAAATCCCCTGAAATTATTGGCAAGTAGTACCTAAAACAAGCCATATGCACCTAAACACTTTGAAGCATCAAGCTGATGTAATTTTCCTTTTATTAATTCCTCCTGCAGGTTTTGAGCAGTATTTGGAGTTTTGGCCTGAGAAGAGGGACATGATTTTAACCGTAATCCTCAAGGCACCATAACTGTGCCTAATTAGGAAAATAAATCCTTGGGGTTTGATTCAGATGGCAAGTATCTAATTCAGGATGGTTCATTTACCTGTGCTGCTCACGTGGCTAGTGTCCCTCGATTCAGTAGTCACACCCTGCGTGGTTTGCTGTGCCAGGGAGCCATGGTCTGCAGGATCAAGCTTTGCGTGTGAGCTGTTTGATGCAAAGAAACAGTCACAAGGTGCTCACTGATAAATGCCAGGTGTGTTAATAACCGTGCAGTTTGCACAGAGCTCCAGCCTGAAGCCACAGCAGTGCTGCAATTACTCATTTATTTAAACCCCAAATCTCCTGATAGCTTTAAAGGAAGTCTTTTATTGTACTTGAGGTCTGAAGCCTCCAGCTTCAGGACATTTTCAGCTCTTGCTCCTCTCCAGATATCGACGAGTGTGCCACAAGCAATGGGACGCTGTGCTCTCAGATCTGCATCAACACCATGGGCAGCTACAGGTGCGAGTGCCACGAAGGCTATACCCGTGGGGAGGACGGCAGGACGTGCACCAAGGGAGATAAAGGTATATGCCAATGGGGATTAAGGGTCCTGGGCCAAAGGGTCTTCTTCACAAGAGTTTCCATCTGAACATCAGGAAGCACTTCTCTACTGTGCGGGTGATGGAGCACAGGTTGTCCAAAGAGGCTGTGGAGTCTCCTTCCCTGGGGATCTTCAAAATCCACCTGGACGTGGTCTTGGGCAACCTGCTCTGGGTGGCCCTGCTTGAGCAGGGGGTTGGAGCAGATGGACCCAGAGGTCCTGCCCACCTCAACCCTTCTGTGATTCTGTGATTGCCCAAAGCTGATCTGTCATAAAGAGGACACAGCACTGCACTTGCTGCTGGGCTGTCCAAAGCTGGGCTGTAGCTGTTGCCCCTGGAGAGCCCTGGCTGTTCACTGGGCATCTGAGCCCCTGCGGAGCGGCCGTGCGGCACAGCGTGCTCTCCTCCTCCTCCTTTCATGAGCTGCACACATACAGAGGTAAGTAAGGCAGTAGTCACATCTATAAAGAAAGAGTGGAAATGTGCTGAAGGTTGTGGAAAGCATCTTGCCCTTGACAAGCAGAGTGGCTAAACAGTGAAACTTGCCTTTACAGCTTTGGTTAGACCATTTCTCCTGCATCATACAACTGCTACAAGCCTTATTTTGCTCCCAGACCAATCTGGACTATCCCAGCTCTGGGCAGCCCAGAGACATAGGAAGAAAATTTGCCCAGTGCTGACCTTTATAAGCCTTCATTATTTACTGCTGTTAATTAAATTAATTTCAGTGAGTTTAATTTGTACTTACATGCCTACGTCTGATATCAGCAAATGGCCCTGGGTAGGGTGGTTGGTGCCTCTGAGCACTCAGGCGTTCATAACAGGAATGCCTGGGAATTCCACATACTTGTAAGCGATATTTAAATCAACAGCTAAATTATGTTGAGTAACACTTGAATTCTGCTGATCTGCACTTAGTTTGTGTGTCTCATAAGTGCGGTCAGATTTTTTTTTTTTCTACTGAAAGTAATTTGTGATGGAAAAAGGGGTGAGAGCAAGGGCTTGTTCTTCCTTTTCACTGTTGGTTTCAGAGTATAAATGTGTGCTGTGTGTAAACGACTTTAAAGTTGTTGACCTCATCCCAGTTATTACATTACAGCATTTAGAATACTGCAGATTAAATACTGATAAGGCAATTTAAAATGAAGGGAGGAAGAGAACAACTTGTGCTCTTGAAAACAAAAGAAAACAAAACAAAAAAACCACTCCTTTGACAAATGGCAACTTACTATAGGTTCATCTGTTAAAGCCTGAGCACATATATCATTGGGTGCTCCAAATCCTGCTGGATGGCCAAGGCACTTTATAATTTTGATTTTCCTCTGAAAATGTGTATCTGGAGCCACTCCATTAACATTAGTTGTTCCTTGTTGTTTGAAAACGTTCTTTTTTCCCTTATAAGTGTATGGGGGTCATTAAGGAAATAGATATCACATAAATAATCCCCCTGCAAATAGTTTTTTTAGCTAACTTTTCCTCTTGCTAGTTCAAATTTCCTGACAGGGTAATGTCCAAAGCATTCCGGATAACCGACCATTCAAGACATTCAAGGCTGTGGAAATCATTCTAATATTTGAAAAACAGCCATTTTACACTGCACGGGCCATAAAAATGTCAGCCCCCACAGCTAACCTAGAATAAAACACCCGAGGAGCCTGCCCATCACCATTCCACGGGGCTTGGTGCCGGCTTCGCGGCACCGCCTGCTGGCCTGTCCCAGCGGGGACCGCTTCCGAAGCAACGCGTCATTTGCTTCTCGTGGCAGCTGGGACAATTAAATTTTGTTTTATGATTTAACGCGAGAGACACGCAGGGTCTCTCTCTAAAGGTTTACGCGTGCTGCGTGTTTCCTTGGGAATTTTTACTCACGTGTTCGTTCTGCCATGTCTGAGGGCTTTTTTTTGTCTCTGAGCTATGACAAGTGGGCTCGAGTGAGTGCTTTGGATTTGTTAGTGAGGCACCAGAATAGGGAACATTTTTCCCGCATCCGCAGTCATGTTGCATTTGACAGAGACAATACAGCCACCCGCTCAGAAGTAGGCAAATTAAACCATCTCAGCAGGCTGAGCCCAGATAATACGACACAGATGATCCACTAAACAGGCTCCGTGCAAAGACTGCCTGCGGCACAGCTCCCCGCAGAGCTCTCCCCCGCCAGCATCTCCTTCTCCTCCAGCATCAGCCAGACAGAGCCTTTGAGCAGAGGCAAGGAAAACACATTGCTACCCCGCGCCGCTCTCTTATCGATAGGCGCCGCGGGGCTCACCGGTGTCTCGCTCCGTGTCAGGACAGCAGTGGCACCCATGAGCTAGACTTCGTGCTTCGGAAACCCTTCATAAAATGAGGCTGCTTTAAGCCTTCTCGGAAATAATTTTAGTTTCCCGGTGCAACGAAAACAGGTTATGTAAGTGTCTTGCTCAATGCTGGCCGAACTGACCCTGGTAGGTGACCTCAGTGTCTGCACCGCGCGTGGGAGGCTCTCATCTAATTGCTTCCTGCCCCCTCTGGCCTGTCCTAGGTGGCTTCTGGCTTTATCCGTGCTTTATTCTGGCTTCATTTGCTTTTTGGTCCTGATACAGGATCAGATGGGGGTATAGGGAGTGTTTGATGGATGACTGCTTCCCTGGGCCAATCAACACTCCTGTCTGGTATGAGTTAGGGGGATTCCACCTCTCCCCTGGGACACAGCTCACACTTGCTTATGTGACGCTGTTGGACTTCTTCCTCAGATAAATCAATCCAACTGGGTTTGCAGAAATCTCACTGCTATGATATTTTCCAAACATTAGCTGAGCCCCCCCACATGTTCGCCTCCATGGATTGTGACAGCCCTGTTTTATCTATAGTCATCAGCCCTGTGTGCCACATCCTTCTGGAAGGTAAACTGGATTCTACAATGAAACAAGAGGCCAAATTCACCACTCCTTAATCTGCACAGAATTCTACTGATTCTAGGGGGATTTCCTAAGGTTTCGAACAGCACAGGCTCTGGCAGTTTCTCCCTATGACTGCATGTTGCTGTCGGCAATGTTTCTTAACACAATGCATGTGGTTTATGAGGGAATTTGTTTGGTAAGATACCTATTAAAAGAAATTTTGGTTAAGACTAGTACCAAACCCAAATTTTGGGGGGAATTTTTTTAAAAAGAGCTTTTTTTAAATGTCTCTCTATATGTGTCTCTGTAAATCCTACACAGGTCCAGAAGTGAAAATGTCAAAACACTCTGAATTTTTAAAAGAAAGCTGAAAAATTGGAGAGGGGTGAAGAACTCCATGAGAGAGCCACAATACTGATTTGTGGTCAAGAGAAAACTTACCTTGTAGAGATATCAAAAGGTGCCTTAATTACGGCGTAACAGCTCTTCGTTAAGGGAAAATAACCCTAAACATTGCAGACTCTATTCTATCAGAGATGGGCAAAAAGGGTTTGGAGGAAGTTTCTACTTCCTCCAAAGTAAAAAGTCAAAATGAATAACATTAGAAATACAGCAGTGAGGAAACCAGCAGATGCTGCATTTTCAGATATCGCCATATGAAGTTTGGAGTCCCTCTGGGAGATGCTGTAGCCAAACAAATGGTCTTGGGGCCAGCATAGCTGTAATTTGATGAAAATGTAATAAATTTTATTGAAAAAACCCCAGGAGTACCTTTTGACAATAAACTTTGAGCCATCCCAACACAGTAGAGAAAGCTGTTCAGGTATTTACCAAGCCATGTGCTACCAAGAAGGGCTGGGAAGCTCAAAAAGCAGTATGCTTACTGTCAGACACGTGCTAAACAAAATATGGAGGAGTGTTGTGAATTATTGTAATGTCATTGGACTGCAGTTTTAGGAGCAGGTAGTTGATGAGTGGGGAAGAACCCCAAGCCTTTTCCTCCTCATCTTCCAACTGGTTCCAAGACTGATACCGATGCGTTATTGCTGCTGGTCATTCCAGCATCCTGCTCTTACAGCCCTCTCCGACCTGCTACCTGTGATAACACAAGTGAACCTTTTTCTTCTAAAAGCAGGCATATGTGATTATATCCAATGGACTAAACCTACTGAAAATCAGTTTTTCCTAAATTTGTGCATTGATGGTCCATAGGTGACCATCTGATGTGTGCAGTGTTCCTTATTGGACCCTGTAAACATGTAAAGTCAAGTACCACATAACATCTTTAGTATTAGGAAGTTCTGTTGTTATGAAAAATGATGCAGATATTTTCAAAATCAATACACACTTATGAAAAGATGAAGGACATTAAAGTGTGTGCCCAGGTGAGAAATACAACATGATAGCTAAGTACATTGTAGTTGATACTTTTTGAAGACTTAGAAGGTTTATTGGCTTTAACCAGGAGCACCTGCAGAGTTTTTTCATTACAGGACATGCTCTGAAGGGTCAGTGTTCAAACGTGTCCAATAACCCTTACAGGTAACATCGTACAAGGCCAGACATAACATGCAGAGCCTTGGTGTGCTTTATGCTTCTCAACAACTATATGTGAAAGAAAAAAAGCTTATCTAGAGCTTGCAAGTATGTGTCACCCTGTGTTTTGGAAACCACATTTCTCTTTAAGCTTATATGTGTTAAAACAGTGCTTGCTTGTTTATGATGCAGAAGTGATTCACTGTGTATGGGACTGGGAAAAGAATCATAGAATCATAGAATCATAGAATATCCCGAGTTGGAAGGGACCCATAAGGATCATCGAGTCCAACTCCTGGCACTGCACAGGTCTACCCAAAATTTTAGACCATGTGACTAAGTGCACAGTCCAAATGCCTCTTAAATTCAGACAGGCTCGGTGCAGTGACTACTTCACTGGGAAGCCTGTTCCAGTGTGCAACCACCCTCTCAGTGAAGAACCTCTTCCTAATGTCCAACCTAAACCTCCCCTGCCTCAGCTTGACACCATTGCCACGGGTTCTATCACTGGTGATTAAGGAGAATAGGTCGGCGCCTGGCCCTCCACTCCCCCTCGCAAGGAAGTTGTAGACTGCGATGAGGTCTCCCCTCAGCCTCCTCTTCTCCAGGCTGAACAGGCCAAGTGACTTCAGCCACTCCTCATACGTCTTCCCCTCTAGGCCCTTCACCATCTTCGTCGCCCTAAAAGGACACACAAAAAAACATTTCTGACATGTCTTACAATTTGATTCATTTTGAGGATTCTTGAAAAGATCCCATTCTTGTGTACTATCAACTGGTGTGAGCTGTTTTCTAGCATGTGTTTAAATCCTGATCATTAATCTCAATCTCTGTCCCTGGTTGGGCTGATTCCATCACGTGGAGGAATAAGCAATGATGATAAAGAGCAGTTTGTGCAAAGTGAACGAAATGACCACATTGTGAGGGGGTTTACTGTAATTTATAGGACATGAAAATTTGCCCTTCAGGGCACTGTAAATCAGTTTAGATCTGTAGGAATAGTCTACCCTAAATGCAAAGATAAAAGAAGGGGTGTAAACTTTTCAGGTATTAAAAAAATAAGTTCTTAAGGGACTATTAACTGGAAACAGCTGCTGTAAAAATGAGCTCAGAGCTGTCCCTGCAAAATATCTCAGCCTTACACAGCAACTCACAGTCAAAGCATTAATAATGGCAAGATTGCCTCTTCTTTTCACAGTCTGGGGAAATGCAACAATCTTCAAGACTCCAGTTGCTTTTGCAATTACTTTATGAACTCCTTTCCCTTGGATCTTTATATTTGTATTGGAAACTACTTTCTTTCAGCTGGCCTTCCTGAGAAATCTGAAAGTGTGGCGAAACCAGGGACATGCTGTGCCTCTTGTAAGGAGTTTCATCAAATAAAGCAGACAGTTTTACAACTGAAGCAAAAGGTATGAACATTGATCAGTTGTGTCGTTACGAGACCTGCATGTTTTATGACAACTGAGTTTAAATTTAAGTGTTTGGAGCTGTCACTGCCATGTGGTTCTTCTGCCCATAAAGATGATGGCAGGATGATTTAAAATCACGTAGGAATGGCATTTCTTCCTTATGCTTCTGCATTGCTTGCAAGCAGATTGCTAACCAAGCTCGTGGTAACAGGGTCTGGCAAACACCCATCACAGCCTGAGCCCAGGTTTCTTGGCAAGCTGCGTTGTCCTCAGCTTTTCATTCATTCTGAATGCACAGGATTTTGGACTTGATCCACCTGTAGTATATGTAAGTGCAAGACATTCTGCTGATGAGGGGACGTGGGAGAACATGATTTCGCATTACCAGGGTGTTGATACGGGATGCTTGCCAAATAGGAGGTGTGTGGCTAGACAAAAACATCACTAGCAGACACGTTAGCTTTGATTTTTTAGAAAAGCAAAATCCTCAGCCACAAGACTTTTTGTTTTCATCTGTGTCTGTGCAAGTAGAGTATAATGCACTTTAAAACTTCCCCTGACATTTAACTTTATTCGCTCCTATATGTGGCCTCCTTTTGCACTTGGGTAGGATAGAAATAACTCAGAGACCCAGCCCAGGGTTTGGAGCGCCAAGTGAAGAGGTGCAGGTGTAATGCCTTTTCTGGTGACACCTCCTCCGAACATTCAGGTTTTCTGAAATGGAAATGCTTTGCAGAAACAGTCTAAGCAATTCATGTTGACAGGCTGTAATCATTTCCCCTGGGCTGCTAATTTCATTTCATTGTGTCAAAACACAATTTGGTATATTCAGTTGTTGCACTTAATATTAGTCATTCAATATAATTTATGATCGGGAGAAAGGAATCTGCTTCACTAAAATGACATACACGGAAGTTTGGGGTACTCTTTATCTCAGAAATCTCCAAATGTCACGTTTCCCTTCCGAACCAATATGAAGACAAATGCGGACAGAAATTCACGTGTGACAGAAATTCCCATTTTCAAACAGCCCCCGCTAAGTGAACAGCAAACGGGTTAAAAAAGGAGAGGGGCTGTTGAGCGGCCGCTTGTCCAGCCGCAGGCGGTGAGGCTGAGCAGGCTCGCACGGATCTGGGACCACACTGTTGGCCAACTAGTTTGCTGTGAGAATTTGTGGAAAATAATGGCCTGGATTAATGGAAAGTTTTACGTGTCTGACTTCCCCCATTAGGTGCCTGGATTCAAAATGCAGTCCGGGAAGGCTAACACTGTTGGTACCTGTTGCTGTGTGCACTTGTTGCACAGTGTCCGTGGCCATGCTAAGTGGCTTGCTCTTGCCTCATTGCTAATTCCTGTCATGGTCTGTAGCCTAAATTTTCCCCAAGTATTTTCCCAGTGGGACTTGATTGATTTGGCATCCTCAGAGGAAGCCCACTAGGTTGTGCCTCACATGGACAGAGCTGGAAGAGATGAATCCCCAGATGCCCTCAGCATCTTTTACCCCGCATCAGAGAGAGCTTTTGCCCATGCAGAGAGGAGATCTGGCCTCACGCTGCTCCTCGGCCCAAGGAGACGCAAACCCTTGTGTTTCTCTCTCTTCTTCTGTGGAGGACGCTTCTCAATGTCTGCGGTTGAAGCTGTTCTGTTTTGTACAGAAAAATTCGTTACTGTCTGCCAGAGACAGTTTATGGGAATAAGTCTTCAGTCTTGTGGTTAAGGCTTTTGGATTTTATAAACTTTATATAAAATTATATTTAGCGGAAGAGTCTGAGAAGGATCCAATCCAGCAAACCCTACCACTGGGAATCGGGGTGTGCTTCTGGAGGTGGGAGATGTGGTTTTGTGCCTCCTTAGGAAAGGAGAGGGTTGAACTCAAGTCCCTGCCACCTCCAGAGAGCACACTAGCTATTGTATTAAAGGAGGGGGTTGATGGCACCAATACCTTTTTGGAGGATTGCACCATCAATTGCAGATCCAGCATACAGTAGTACGGGGATCAAGAACAGAAAGTCAACTCGCTTGGTTATCCAGTGGGACGTGCTGTCCTCCTGATTTACTGGGGGCTGGTGGCAGTCCTAGGCTGACCTCAGACCTTGCAGGAAGGAGGAAAAGCAGAAAGCTGGAAAAGCAGGGGAAAGATGTCTGACATGCTGACACACAGCCAACAGTTTTTTAAAAAGTCAAGCGAGCAGTTCAGCTCTTGGAGTTGGAGCATTGCTAGATCCTATTGCACAGATGTGTTTAAACATCTTAATTAGAAATCCGTGGTAAAATTCCACAACACTCCTATCAAGCACTGTCAAAGTCATCTAAATCACAGATTTCCTAGAAACTACCCAAAACTCCAGATGCAACATGCAACACCAAACATATGGGAATCTTGTTTCTAGCACTGTCTTTCTTTAAAATTTACCCTCACTAATATTTGCATGCACATGGAAAAACATTATTTTTCAAGGGCCATTAAGATTTGGAGCTGTGGATGGAGAAAGCCAAGGTCACTCTGGATCAAGATCCTGGTTCAGTTAAAAGGTGAAATAGAAATTAGGCTAGTGAGTATAGCCAATCCCTGAGAGGATGTGAGTCAACATCAAAAACATATGATTTGGCCCCAGTGTATGTAATAGCCATTTTCTGGCCAGAAAATATCAAAAAGCAGTGAGCTAGACCAGAGCCTGGGTATTTTGGCACTCATAATGTATGTCTTCAGTCCAGCTGACTCAGTGGGGAAGCATGTGTAGATGCTTTCACAGCAGCTATGTGTTTTTGGTTTTTTTTTTTGTTTTTTTTTTAACTAATCCAAACATTTGTTAAAACAGCTTTGCTGGCAGGAACAAGTCAGTATCCTATTTATGCAACAGAAAAGAATACATTTTGAAAGCCTCTTCATGATGAGTCTTTGCCACTAAATGCATCTTTTAATCCAAACCGGCCATTTGCAATATAATCTGAAGAGCTATTCACAGGAGAGGCTATACAGTAAGTAATAGATCCCTCAAATACAATCTGGTCAGAAATCTACATACAAGCTCTGGAGAGGAGATCAATTAATCTGCCACTCAACTGCAGCCACCTCTGAGGAGAAACACTCACTTTTTCTGCAGCGTGAATAAGCGTTCCTGATGGGGAAAGCTGGAAGAGGTGAAGTGCTCCTCTCCTGTTTCAGTCTCAATGATGACACCGAAAATATTCTCACAAAAATTGCCCCCAAAATATAATGCTCTCAGGTAGTCACACTTGTAGCGTGCTAACCAAAGCTGGCCAGCAGACCTCCTCGTGCCGGTCCCAGCCAACGTGGCTGTGAGAGCCCCCAGCTACTGAATTCTGCACAAGAATTCAATATTCAGAATTCTGTGACCCGTAGAGCAGCCCATTAGCTTCAGCAGTCCCACGCCTCAGGCTGTGGCACGATGGCTCGATGTTGGCTGTGAAAGCTGAGGTGTCATTGGTAAATGAAGCAAATGTGTTTTTTTTTCCTTGGAAAACCCAAGATGACAGCGCAAAGGGCTCACTCCAGAGCAGTAGGTGTGCTGGATCCCCATTTTCTGTGTGGGCAGACTCACAGGAGTAAACACATAAGGAACAGCTTGTGGGGCTTCTGTGAAGTGCTGAACTCGTCCAGCCACTGATTTCAGGGGGGTGGAGTGAATCTACCAAATTCCTGTAAGACTTGCATCATGTTGCCTAATTTCCATTTAGTGCAGTCATCTTGCCTTTGGAACGGCAATGCTCGCCACAGCCTGAGTCACAAATGGCTGATAAATCCTTGTATTCCGGTCATCCATTTTGTATCCCAGTCTGAAAAATCAAGCCGGTGTTTCAAAAGTGCCACCAGGAACTGTCCTAGCATTTCCAGTGTTCTTTCCTCACTTTTTCATCCTTCAGAACTGTTCTGGTGCATCCAACCCAAAACTGCAAGCAGCACTGGCTGCCCTTTAAAGTGCATTTCTTCGCTAATTACTTGTTTGCCAAAAGAAATTTGCCCACTTACACTATGTATTGCAAGTGCATAGCATTATTATATTTTCAGTGCTTTACAAACGGTAGGTCTGCAATAAGGGCAGGAGGGTGTATATCAAATAATTACAGAAGCAAGTAGGAGCCTTGAGAACAGTCCAGTGAAGGGAATTCCAAATAGCTGATTAAAAGCACTACCAGACAGCAGGCGTCGTCATGTATTTAACGCAGCTCTTCCATGCAAACGTTGCAGAATCCAGCATCGAATTATCCAGTGAGCCAAATTTATTCAGGGCAGCAACAAAGCTGACCCGGGCACAGGTCTGTCCTGGTACTGCTGAAACAGCTTTTCAGTTCTGTTTGGCAGAGCAAAATTCCCAACTCTACATGCAGCCGTTCACCCCTAATAAACTTCTTTCCTCGCTGTAGACCAGCTGTCTGGCCTGTCATCTCCCCTCAGCTGTCTCTGGAGAGACTAAGTATTTGCAGAATATTTTTAAATGTGTTTAATTATTAAATGCATTCAATCTGGGCAAGCAGGATCTGATGTTTGATGGATAATGACATTTTAAACCATAGTATGCAATTCTCTTTACAGTCTCACTTGCTTTTGCCGCATGTTTTTATGCAGAGCAGATGCAGGCATCCATTGGGTGAAATGGTATGGTTACGGGGCCAGATCCACAAGGCATTTGGGTCTTTAATTAAAACCTATGAAAAATTAGGGGCTTGTGCAGCAATTGGGAACTTAAATATCTGAGCAAATGTTGGCCCGAGAAAGCATAGTAAATGAATAGAGGAAAATTCAAATGAGGAAAAAGAGGTTTTCTGAGAAGATCCAGGCAGTTTTTGACAGCTTGTTGTTGTATCTCTCCTGAATTTCTCCTGCCCTCCATTGTACGGTACTTGCAGTATTTCCATGATGACTTGAAAGGCGAACAGCCTCATGGGAAACATCAGCGTTTCTACCAGGGTACTAGCTCCAGGTCCCAGGGGACGGAAAGTACCAGAATATATAAATGCCTTAAAATCAAATGGTGCCATGTTTTTCATGTGGTATCTTCCAAGCCCAGGCTACCTCCTGGGTATATGATGCATAAAGTGTAGATCATCTCTAGGATCCCCCATCCAAATCTCACATCCTGTACCCCTTTATGGGGCAATTCATCTGCACACAGCCACTCTCCAGTACATATATATGACTTGCAGAACTGGGTTCTTTTACTCTTTTCAGGGAAATTCTTTTTTTCTCCATGTGTTAAGTTGCTTGATATAATGTGAAGTGCAATCCTGACTGAGGCTCCAGAACAGTGTTAGTATAAATGCAGATATCAATAAAGATTTTACATTTTCCTAAACTACTTAAACGTGCTATTTGTCCACATGAAAGTTTAATCAAGAATGCAATTTATCCAGCTGAATGATGGAGGGCTTACAGTGATTTTTGGTTTTGGCAGGTTGCTTTGCTACCAAATAATGCTGCTGATCTTAGCAAACAAATCACTGGTGAAAAAGTGCTTGCATCTAACGCATATATCCCCGGCCCCCCAGGCCAGCCTGGCCAACAAGGTCCTCCAGGTAAGATACAGACCAGAGGGATGCGAGTGTGAAATAGTGCCATGAGTAAAAATAATAAGCTTCAGTCTTTCAGTATGATAGGATTTCATATGTTATATATTTTGATTACTATGATTATGTTGGCATTTGTAATACATTGAAAAAGAAAAACTTTCTAGTCATTATTCAGTCAGCCTCTGCGAACTGTCTAACATCACTCCATTGTGTTTCTTAGTCTCCGTGTATTTCTTGGCGTGCAAGCTCTGTTTGTCCTGTATGTGTTAAATTTCTCCCTCTCCCGGGGATATCTCACCTGCTTCAGTTGTCATTTCCCATTTCTTAACTCTGTCTTAAACACTCTCCATTTCATTTCAGAAATACCTATTACTTTAGCTCACTGTCATTAGTAGAGCAGAAAATGTGCTTTCAGTTTGCAGGGGTTTGTGCCAACTGTTTTATTTTTCCTTGTTTTGCTTTGCAAGGATTCATTTCTTGGTTTTATGTTGTGTTCCAGATTCAAAGGAATCTGAAAAGAAAAGTAAAACTCCACTCACACCTTCTGCACTTTGCTAAGGTATAGGCTGAGAAAAGCAGAGAGTTCCTAAAGCTCTAACTTAAGCCAGACACCCTGCAACATGCAGCTAGTGATACTAAAAGTTTTGCTAACTCCATTGAATGCAGATCTGATTTGGAGTTAGCAATAAATGCAGGGAATTTTAGTATTGTTCTAAGTTTCTGCAATACTCTTACAGAGGACTAGCTGATATTCCTTACCAGCTTTGATTTACCACCTACTGAACCGCCCTCCATTTATCCCCACTTTTGCAGTCTTGCTTTGTTTTTTGAGTCTTTATCTCATTTTCTTGGAGGATGAGTATCTTCAGTCTTCAGTATAACATAAATGCAAGGACAATGTGGTTAGAGATTCTGCGCCAGACTCTGAAATGTACGGTGCGCCGTCTTGCAATCTCTCTAACGTAGGCCTGACTCTGCATTTCCTCCATCTGGTTTCCCCATGACTGAGCTGTCCAAGGTACTGTAGAATTCTCTGTTCCGCTTGAAAACCGTCCCCGCTGACCTCTTCCCCTGCCCTGCCATTAGCAACCGTACGGCCGGGTCTTCAGGAGGAGTCGGAGAGGTTCATCACTGAACTTGATTTTACTCCTTATGAAAACCCTGGCTGTAAATAGTGGGTCCCACTGAACCCTTTTTGCTCTCTGCCTTTCATTTCCTGTGACTTTCACATGCCTTCGGTATGAAGAAAAGTGCTTTCCCCTCTAATTACAAAGCACTTCAGCCAGTGACACTTTAATGGTCTTTATTTTGTGTAAATGCTGTTTTAGGTGCCTTTTTTTCTGTTTTACTTTTTATGGTGTTTCTCTTGATATAAACCTCTACTTTGTTGCCTGGTGCCTCCTAAAAACTAACATTCTCTGCTGAACCAGCAGAAGCTGAAAAGGGTATAAAGCGAAATGGAAGAACAGAGCCTTTCTTGCCCTAATACATTGGCTGCCGTCCTGGGAAAAAGAGAGGTGCAAACCACTGCTGAAAAGGGTTTGCTTCTGTGCCAGTCATGTAGATGGCTTTGACCCAACATTTCCATGAGTTTTCTGAGGCTTTCTTTTTATGAGATGTTTCTCAGATGTGACTTGTTCTTTCTCCCTTTTCTTCTTTGTGTGAAAGTGAGGCTTTTCTGCTTTTCTTTTCATCCCTGGTCTGTGTCCCTAACTGCTTTGCAGTGGCAATCTTGGTTTCTTTGAACACACAAGGTTTAATTGTTTTGTGAAGATCTCTTGTAGCCACCGTGACAAGGAGTAATGTCTCAAATGACTGCTGTGTTGGTTATGTTGTTGTGGATTTGTGGATTTGGGTGTGTTAAGGCAACAAGTCCTTTGGGCAGTTCAAAAAATAGTCAGTCCCCACTGCTTGCACTGATGAAGTGTCCTGAAGGCTTTCCCTGGCAGGTAACTTTTGCTGTCGATTGCAGGGGCTCCAGGACCAAAAGGGAGTCAAGGAGTTCCTGGGTCACCTGGACCTCCCGGACAACCAGGCCCACGTGGATCAATGGGACCTATGGGCCCATCTCCAGATATATCCCATATTAAGCAGGGCAGGCGGGGCCCCGTGGTCAGTATTCTCACTTCCAGTCATGCACTGCACGGCTGGCCTTAGCTCCACAACCTGTCACGTCCTTGTGAACACTTTCTTTTCTGTTGCAGGGCCCGCCAGGAGCACCAGGGAGAGATGGTAGCAAGGTGAGGAGAGGTACTGTTTTCCACAATGCGGGCACATGCACATGTGAAGTGCAGGCTTGCTAGAGAGACCCTCTATGCACTTGCAGTCACACTCTTTTACCACTCATTTCCTTTGCTAAGCTGAAAATGTCCTGCTGTCCCACCCCTTCATGTCTTCCTTCTCCTATTTTGTGCTTCCTGTTCCTTAAGTCTTGCAAATGATAGCCCTGCCAGGCTGTCAAGCAGCCTTCTTTCCTTCCTCTGCAGCTCTTTTGGCTTTTCCATGAAGAAGCGTTAATGCTTTAGCCCATTTCATTAGACTGCTCTTTTGTGAATTTCTCCTGTTAACTGGTCTGTTTGTTACCATCTAGGAGAAATATCAGAAGCACCCAACTCTGCTCCCACTAGAGCCAGTGGCAATTTCCTGTGTTCTCCCTGATATATTTGTTCCCACTTCACTTTCTTTTCTTTTTCTGGGCAAGCAAAGTTAGTGTAAGCTGATGATTCTTGATCTGTAGCCAGTAAGTAGGGGAGTCTGCAGAGGTAAACTGTGCTATTTCAGTTTCCTTTAGTCACAGCAAACTAACTGAGGTGGTATTGATTACAGGGGGAGCGAGGTGCACCAGGACCAAAAGGGATACCTGTAAGTATTGCTCACAGCAAGCATTTCCATAGCAAAGTGATGTTGGCTACTAGCAGACCGGACAAGAGGAAAAAAAAATCACAGTGAATGACACTTTACATGTGCAGAAAAGGTTATTGGAAAGAAAGTAATTACTGGTTTTCATCCAAGTTTGTTGCCTACACAACTCCTGGATGCTACACTGAAGGCAGTAAATGCCCCTCCACCCTACAGCGATGGTGGGACATACTCAGCAGGCACAAGCACGAGAACCCATGCCGAGTGCTAGTTAGCGCAGTGCAACCAGCACTCTTAATGGGAGTTTGATCTCTGAAACCTTTCAAAATCCTGCCTCTCATCTCCCTCTGGGACATGGCAAGCTATAGACTTTGAGCAAATCATCAGAGAAGGATGGGTATTTACAATCAATGAAATTGATTAAAGTTTTGTTTCTCATGGTTTTTTCTCATTGGTGGAATGGATTTTTAGGAGGGTGTCCAGCAGGGTGTCCTCAGTATTAAATAGTGTACTTTACTGTGTGAAGTCAGCTAAAAAAATCGGATAAAAACAGGTGGATACTCTCTACATTGTAATTACCAATAAATTTAGTAAGTGATGGACTGCATTGGGGTTAATATATTGAAAATCAACTTCCAGACATCAGCATTCCCCAAAGAATTTTAAACATAAATATTGATAATTATTGATTAATTAGTTATTTCAAGAATGTAATTTCTATCAGTTTAATATGAATGAACACAAGGAACCAAGATTTCTCTCCTCTTTTCCCATGAGGTGTTGAGATGCTTTTAGGAGGCAGATATAGCAAAGGAATTGTTAAAGAACAAAGAGCTGAGAATCTTGTATATATAGGCTTGTCTGCAAAAACATTTGCCTTTCCAAAATTGTTTTCTGAGCAGGTTGATTCAAAAAGAGATATTTAACTCCTGGCAATAGATATGAAGCAGTATTTTATTGAATTACTCCTGCAAGGGTAATTATATCAATCTGTTTGAAAGCTGTAAGAGTAAAGTGGAACATGATTCATGACCGTGCCTTGTGACTGCAGGGCCCACCAGGTTCGTTTGACTTCCTATTGCTGATGATGGCAGACATCAGGAATGACATTGCTGAGCTGCAAGAGAGAGTGTTTGGACACAGGACTCATTCATCAACAGAGGAGTTTCCATTACCTCAGGAATTTACAAACTATCATGACACAGTGGATTTTGGATCTGGAGAAGACTACAAACCGCGGGCAGCACCCAGAGACTCCAGGATACAGAAGGCAGCTCATCCTTAGTATGCCTGCTGAAAGATAGAGCCCCTTTAGAGTTCTTCACTACAAAAATGCACTGACAATGTAAAAAAACATATATTATTTCTCAGTTTTCTCTTTGCTTTTCCTCAACCATGCTGCCTGTACTGTAGCTTTCCCAGTTCATGGTGGCCTCCTTGCAATAATTCCATACCGTCAAGCCTGCACTGTGCGTTGTATCTAGACTATCAGGAAAACCTTCTTAGTGTGTAGGGCTAGCATGATTAAGGCACACGCTAGCTAATAGGGCAGACAACAGCATCTCATCTGCCTACCTTTGGTTCTGTGTCCAAATGACCCAGTACCCAGATTTTGTGGGGGTAGAGGAGTAGCTGAACATCATCCCTGAAAGACATCAGTAATGAAAACCTAGGTCCACAGTTACTTTACACATGTAAATGAATTACACCACTGAACTCAAGTCTCCAGCTAGTGTCCCCAGGCTTAGGAGAGCGTGAAAAGTGGATCTCTGTTTCACAGCAGAGGCCAGCTTAAGTGAAATGTCTCCTTCTGTTATGCCCCACCATGGCAGAAAAAGGCCAAAACATATCATGAAGCGGTGACATAAAGGTACTGCTTGTCGATCTAGAAATGATTTGAGAGGATCTAGCGACCTTCTAAAAGGCATTCACAGAACTGGAACGCAAGAGTTACAGTGTATTTGGCTGGGTATATGAGGAGTATGAGTAGGTGCAGGAGTGCACATGACAAAACATTTTAAGTGGTACGAGCATCGCTAAGGTGAGGTACTGCACATGGGATCCTATATTTGTGAAGAGGGATGAAAGGAAGTGCCCTTTTCTTTACACTGGAAAATTGGATGCACAAGTTAGACCATACCTCATGGATGATGTATGTTAACTTTGGTTTTTTTTTTTTTTTTTTTTTGGATTTCCACAGCTGCTGAGGACTTTGCCATGCTTAGAAGATAAATGAGTATATTAAGCACAAAACTTCAATGTTGTATCTGTGTAGCTGCTACTTCTACAGTATGTTTAGTACTGGGTCCTGTCCACGTTACAAATGCAAAGAAAAACTTATTTTGCCATGTTTTCCATGGCTCGCATGTTTTAGTAGAATAAATACTGGTAAAAATAAAAGCAGGCCCTTTTCAGATAATATGTAAAGGTTTGGATCCCCTTCCATATTCTCTGGGCCAAAAGATAGTTGGTGTAATCCCTACCCCACCAGAACAGGTCATGTTATATAAACAGCTGGCTGTCTAGACCTTTCATATCTTCTGTATATTATCTTAAGAGGATGTGTTAATTCCTGTAATTGTTTCCCAACTCCTCACTATCAGTATGCCACAAACAAGGGCATTAGCTTTAAGAACACTAATGTTCTTTATTCCTCTTCACATTATATGTATATCAATATTTACAAAGCAATGACTAAGTCACTGGTAGAGCTTAGGAAAAATGATAGTGCTCTCACCCTGTGGTCTTTGGGCTTCTCCTCTGGAAGGAGCTCACCCAGCAGCTGCAGATCCAAGTAATCTTGTGAACGAGGTAATGGGGAAATCAGTGAGACTTGGGGAAGGAACTTGTGGCCAAAGGAGGGATGGTTTTATACACAGCATACTGAAAGAAACCCCTAAAGCAGCATTAACCGAGGCACGTACGTATTATTTTCTTAATTTCAAACAGGCAACAATGTATAAATGATATAGTTCATGAATATGCAATAAGTACATTTGTCAAATGTCAAATTACGTATTTGTAACTCTTGCAAATTATGTAACTCTTGGCTAAGTTTACCACCACCACCCATCACCTGCTGGATCAGGTTGATTTCCACTGTAGAGTTAGTAGGTGCTGTTATTTGGACCATCAGATACTGAATAATAAGTTAAATGAGTCACTTCCTACATACTGACTAAATTCTACTGCCCCCTGCCCACAAGGAAATGTGTTCTAAAAAAGGCACTTATTTGAGTTCTAAGCTTTGCATTTCCAAATATAGACAAACACCAAATGAGACGTTCCTACAGTTTGACCATCAAATCCGGGGGGAAGGCAACAATTGCCCTGCTTTCCATAAGTATTTAGGGAAGGGAAATTCTGAGACTGGACAAGAAAAGCAGATAAAATACATGCCTCACTCTAAGCGCAGGAAGCTGTCCTACAGACTTGTGAACATAAAATAGGGCACGTTTACATGCCTTTCTGAATTATGATCTCAATAACTTCCCCTTCTGGAGTCTGCATCATGTTTTCTTACAGCTCAGAGCTGGGTTTTTCCAGCAGACATGCTTTCTCCATAAAAACGTAAAGGAAAGAGCTCCTTAGGTTTGTCCTTGTGTTTCACGCTCCTCTTTCCACAGACTCCTTGCCCCAAAGTCCTGTAGGCTGAGTCCTAGCAGTGGGGAGAGGACAACATGGTAAGGACATGTCTGCTCTACAAGATGCAGGAATTCCTCCAGCAGGGAGAGCCCCTCTGAGCACAGCTGTCTGGGAAGGTTCAGCCTTCTGTCTGCGTCTGGCTAAGATCTTTGTGTAGACTTTTATCATTTTATTTCTCATTAATTGTATGATAGCTTTCGTAACATTATATCAGAAACATTTCACTACAATTTCTAGAGAAACACATACAGACACTCAGATAGAAAAATGATGTTTTCTTCAGCATACCCAAAGTTTTCTAAAGCCAAACCAGAGGAGTCATTTCCAGTTTTAAGCCTGGTCACCAGGGAGAGGGGGAAGTCATTACCTTGTAAATTATTTATTACTCTGTGGCTCCAAAAATAACAACCCAAGAATCCAAAATAAGAATGTAGAAACACCTGCGCTCATGTCTAGTTTCATTACTAGGCTCATGCACATGACAACTTTGTTTCGTATAAATACTATGTATAATTTTATTAGAAAGAAGTATTATTTTGATGTTAAGACATCAAGTTATAAGCAGAAGGATAATAAAGAGTTTGTTATTTTATTAATATTGGAAATATATTTAATGGAAACATTTGCAAGAGTGTGTAGTGATGGGAAAATACTGGTTGTTAATAGGTTTAACAAAATCATAAAGCTTGGAAAATATTCTTTCAACACTGCCATGTACATACAGGATTAGTCTTTCTCGCGAAGCTGAAATACTGACACACACGAATTCCTATATGGTCAGGCTAAACCAGGAAAAGGAGAGGAAAATCGATTGTAATTGGAATTACAATAATCCCTGGAGTTATTGCTAGCATCACAGCTTGAATAACATTCTTCCTAGAAGTATTTCAGAGTTAATATGTTAAGCCCCAGAGAAGCAACAAAAGATGGGGTGGGGTCCAAGAATTCGTTAATTTCACATTAAAATCCGTATGTTTGTTCCTATTACACATTCCAATAACTATACAGTTCACTTTATTTATATATGAAATACTAAAATATGTATAAATTGATTGTGATTTTATGATGTATTCATAATAACAAAGATATTTTTTCTTATGCTGTTGGTAGTTGCTTTCGTTACACGTCCTTTCACTTGCGTACAAAGACGTTGGTTGGAAGAAACGAGTGGCAAGAAACCTCCTCATGCTGCCTTTCATCATTTTTGTTGGAGCTGGTCTACAGACCCAGCCACGAGCCGGGCTATGGGGCACGAGGCACTGCAGCACACGGTGGGTTTGTTTGTGGGAATGGGGCACGTACCCCCCTCCACTATTACCATGGCCACACGAGTGCTGCGTGCCACTGGCTCCAGCGGCCCTAGCCCGTGCTGCCGGCGTTCACACAGCTTCAACACAGCCGGGGGGTACGGTACGGGGTCCGGGGCTCCTCTGCACCCCTCAGCCGGTACTGGGGAAAAAGCGGGAACACGGTGATGGCTGCGAACGGCCTCGCCTGCCCTCCGCGCTTGCCTGAGCCCCTCCCCTCAGCCCCAGCTCCGTCCCGCGAGGGCAGGGTGCCACCCGCAGCCCCAGCTGCCGCGAGGTGGGGCAGGCAGCCCGGCCGCTCTCCTTCCTCCCCTCAGAGCCCACCGCCCCGATGCCACACAGACGGCGGCGCCGCCGCGGCGGGAGATGGCGGCCCGGTCCCGAAACTACAATTCCCGGCATGCCGCGCGCCCCCCCTCCCACCGGATTCCTACGCTCTCCTCTGCGGCCGCGCACTGAGGACGTCACTGAAGCGCGACGCCCCAGCGCGGCGGGCGGCGGCAGCGGCGGGATGCGGCTGTCGTTGGCGGCCGCCATCTCGCACGGGCGCG
>VXAA01000605.1:690972-705777 GCA_013399115.1 Anseranas semipalmata
GGAAGCGGCGGATACGGGGGCTCTGACGGCGCTGCTCCCCTCTCGCTCCCCGCAGCTCATCGAGTACGCCAAGCGGGGGGACACCGACGAGCGCGCCATGCGCATGGCGAATTTCTGGCTGACGGTAAGTAGTCCCCTCGGGCCCCCTCGTCGCCCCCGGCCCCGGTGCCGGAGCTGAGCGTGCCGCCCCGCAGGAGAAGGACCTCATCCACAAGCTGTTCAAGGTGCTGGCACCCCGCTTCCAGCCGCACCCCGGCAGCTACACCCGCATGCTGCGGATCCCCAACCGGGACAGCATCGACCGCGCCAAGATGGCTGTCATCGAGCTGAAGGGGAACCCCTTCCCGCCGCTCATCTGCCCGCGCCGCGACAGCGAGAAGACGCTGCTCAACCAGCTCCTGAAGGGCTACCGGGAGGATGCCCGGCGGGCTGCAGCCCCACAGGGCCCCGAGGGCACGCCCGTGTAGGTGTCCTGCTCTGAGGGGCGTCCCGTGCACGCACAGGGACGGGGCTTGGCGTGAGCTGCCCGCGCACCAGCCAGTGAGTTTGCCTTCTGGGACGGGACGCCTTGGTGCTCACCTAGAGCATGGGAATGGAAGATGTCCTAGGAGGTCTCAAGGTTTATTCCTAGCCTTAAATTGTTATAACTGGGGCACGAGCCCAAGTTATGCTGCCTCTTCCTGTGATTTAATAGCAACTCAGCAAGAGAAGGAAGTCAAGCTGGGAACCCGTACTGGCTGATATTCTCTGTGTAAATAAACTCTATTTAGAAAGTGAGTTTGCTTCTATTTGAATTATATTCCTGTGTACACAAGTTAATCATTTATTCTAGCCAAGACTGAGTTTGTTACATCTACTGGTCCTACAGTCCAGCACTCTGGGATAGCATCTCCATTTCACTGTGATAGAACTAAAGTATTCTCTGGAAAGGGTATGCAGACCTTCAGGTCTGGAAATACAGTGAAAAATCAGTTTAGTTTTGCTGTTCCAGTAGTGCTGAATGCAAGTTAGGATGGTAGCACTGAAATAAGTCTTAGCAGCAGCAGTATCAATGAGACTTGTGTAATAAGCAGGCAACGTGGACAGGAATAAGTTGTCACTCGAGCTTGGTAGACACCTCAGCTTCAGGTATAATGTAATGCTCTTAGAGCAAAAATGGATAGTGGCAGAACTTTTACAAAAAGTAATGCAAATGCAAATATAAAACTTAAATTGTTAACTTCATCTTTGATTTGTTCTTGACAGTCATAGCTGCAGAGTCCGAGTGTGAAAACAAAAACCAAACAAATGAACAAACAGACAAAAACCTGACATGTTCCAGAGACCTTAATCTGTTTGAACAAGATGTTAGGTCATCAACTGCAAGGCGTGCAATTTCAAGGTCACTAGAAATAAGAAATTGCACGCCTTGCAGTTGATGACCTAACATCTTGTTCAAACAGGTATTTTCTCCTTAATAGATAATAGGAACCAACTGCTGTTGCTGCATAGCTTCCACATTATTAAAGGTCCATGTTGAGGCTTTAATGTTTAATTCTCAAGAATAATAGCCTAGTGCTTCCTTCAGCTGGTCTTTCATCCGAGTAAACTGAACTCTTGTGCATCAGCTGCAATCTGATGCCCCAGAATGATGACTTCAGCCCTGTGCAGATTTCCACTATGCTTTAGGAGCAGAGGTGCTGCCCAGGCTTTTCACTGCAGAGTTTCGGTGTGATAAGGCTACTGCATCCTTTGAAGGCAAGGGAGAGTGTTGTAACACCTGCATAGCATCTTAGGATTCAGATTAGAAATGTGAACCCTGTTTGATAAGCACGAGCCTATGTTACATATCAGTCCATCTCAGTTAATTCAGCAGATGATTAACTTTTGTGCAGGGTTGATGAGAAACAGAGGTAGGCTTTTAAGCACTGAACTGTTTTCCCTTGGTCTGCCCACCTATCATTTTCTTAGAGGAGGGGCAATAAGTTTCAAACTATTTTGGTAGAAAACTAAAGGCTATGAATGATTAAAAATAAATATGTCAGGGGAGGAAGACTACTGTGGCCTTGTAGCACTAGATGAAAATACTGTGTTATGCCTGTGTTACTGTTATCCAAAACACCGATTTTGTTCAAAGGACTTATAAGCCAGAAAATAACAGAAGGTAGACATACATGTAGACATACAAATGTCAAAACATTGATTTAGAAAGATAAAAAAAAAAACCATTTAATGAGGAAAAGCAAATCGAGGTTTCTTCTAGTTGTCCTTAAGGTAATAATCTGAGGAGAAAAAGTATAGGAAAGCTAGAAGCTTCTAAGCTAAGCTGGGGCAAAGTCTTGGTACAGATTCTTAATACACAAATTCTGAGCGTCTATACCCATTTTTTTTTTGCCATATGGGATTAAGACAGCTGACAAAGCATTCATAATCTCACGGGCTTGGTGTGTAGTCCCTCCAAGTGCAACTCTCCTTCTATGTGTCCTTGAACATTTCCTAAGATTATGTAACTTTCCATCAAGAGGGGCAGTTGTCCTGCCAGTTTATGTTGTACTCAGGTGGGTCAGGCTTTCAGCTGCCTGTAGAGGAAAATGAAGGGAAAGTACACTGTTAGTACATGAAGTCTCTTCTTATTGCTCCCTTGCATCCTGGCTGCCAACCAGGTCTTCTCTATCAGCCATATAACCATGCAACAGATTTAAATACCCATGTCTGTATGATTGCCCATATGACTGTTCTGCCCCCTTCCCTCAGCCCTCTCCACCTCTGGAAGATAAAGGCCTACCTGACTGCAGCTGTGAGACTCCGATACCAGTCATTAATATCTTGCTGGTCACTGGACATCAACAACAGTGTCTTGTGTGGGAAGGCAAGCTGAAAGACAAACAGAATTGACTCAGCCCTGGATGCTGATTTCTGCCATTTTTTTTCCAGATAGTTAGAAAACTTTAGCATTGGTATTGGAGGAAGCCAGGGTCCGGACAGTATAGAGCAAGTGCCAGACTTCCAGCTACAAATAGCAGCTTGCTTTGACTTTAACAAGGTGTTTGGAAGTCAGCAATGCCAGTCTGCATATGCTCTCCATCCAGTTTACTCCCTTATTCCAAGCTGCCTCTAGGGGTCCTTCCACTACCACCAACTGCAAATTCACAGTTTAACTAAGTGTTCCTTTTTGTGGCTTACAATGAACGAGCCAACACAGCCCCCCAGGTGCTGCAACCTGGAAGGACTTGAACTTGAAACCCCCACCTAAGGCATTAGTCCCAGTCAGAGACCCTGCAGCCCTCAAGGAGCTGGATGCACGAGCAATGTCCATGGTGATAATGCCAACATCTTTCTGCATCCTCTGTTTTTCAAGGTTTTCTCTAAGCTCATTCCACGGTCACTGTAATGCTGTGTATCGCACATCATGTGGCTGTAGGGCTATCCCCAAACCATGTGTTTGGATGAGGGCATGTCAGTCTGATCAGACCCTCCTCACGTGACCTCTGGTACAAGCAGCAGCCTGTACACAATACTCAGGAGGGCCCACACTGAAGGGAAGAAGACAGCCTACATGACCCAAAAAGAGAAGAGTTGCCCTAACTCGGACTAGTTCTTTGTATTTACCCTTGTCCCCACTTGTCATCTCAGTCCTGCTGCTGCTGAGACAGCTACTTGCTTTGCAAGTCTGACCCACTGATGCTTCTGCCAGGTGGAAGCAGGAAGACTTACACTGAGGAGCCCTCCCTGGCTCTGTGTGTGGCCAAACACTTTATCCACCACACACTGGTGAAGTGGGTAGACAGCTGTGCATGCAAATTTGTTGGAGTTTAGCAGGTGCAGTGGGTGGCAGGGTTTTGTTGCAACAAAGATATCAGAAAAAAGGAAGAACATCCTGCGCTTCAGTTCTTCTCCCTTTGAAGGCACCACCAAAAGCCAGCCTTCTCGGATATACCAGCGCCCTAAGCATGAAAGGAAAATAAAGACAGTTACCAGACAATCATTGGCACATAAAAGGATGTAATGCTACAAAAAAGAATACTTTGGCACCTTCAGAGGTTACCAGGCTTTATATCAATTCCAGCCACTAGAAGGCACTCAGTGTCAACTGGGACCGGCTCATCAGCACCCATGGAGAAGCAGTAATCACCCAAAACTTTTAGTATATGAGGAGTAGACTGAAGTTCTTATAAAGCTAGTATGTTAATTAAGAAGATACTATTACATGCAGGTCTGTTCAAAGAGAAGCCAAAAAAAAAGTCATGGTTTCAAAATGGTACACATACCTTTAAGTTAACATAAACTGTCAGAAAACATAACATGAACAGTCTTAAATTGTGTTGCAGTTGGTTGTCATTAACAGCAAAACAGAAGTCTAAGCTTTGAACATTTATTATTTTTCACCAGTTTTGTTTGCTTGTGCATGCTAATTAAAAAAATCATTTCACAGATCATTTAACTATATACAGACCTCTAGTTAACAAATTACAGAATGGACATTACTGCTGTAATGACAGACAGCAAAGGGGAAACAAAATAAGGTATTAAATGAAAGGCTTGAACAGGCAACCTTATTAACCTTCTCTTATAGAATAGAGTACTGTGTCATCTACCCATGAAATGAACTGCACTAAATTAAAAGAGAAATCAGAAAGAAAAATGTTAATAAAAAAATTGAAAAACATTGATGTAGGAAGTAATGAAAAAATAGCATCTACACAAAATGGAGTAATTAAAGCAATGCCTCCAACCCCAAGGATTATTGTACAAGGTAGCCATCAACTCACGGGAATTATGAAGACGCCTGCCAGAAGATGATCTATAAAAATTCAAAGCCATAATATCGTATCACATGGTCTGGTCTGGGAAACACTTCCCAGAAAATTTCAGCCACTGTTTTCTGTGCCATAGCTTCTGGCCGAGCTAGTAAGTACATTTTAGAGAACAGCACAATTTTAAGTATGGATCGTGTGTCTGAGTATGCTACACTTACAAAATATAGAGGCAAGTGAATTGCTGCTTAGCTTACTCTGCAGGAACTATGCCTCTTACCTGAATAAGAAAGTGAGGAAGAGAAGGGGGAGGTGCAGGGATCAGTCCAAGTTTAAAAAACAAATGGAAGGAAGGTGTCAGGAAGGTGTCAGCAGTATGGGACTGGAACTGTTTCCCTCAGACTAAGGTGTGATCAGATTTGCTAGTGTACAGGCTGAGCTGGACTGTGCCAGAAGTCTTGGGATATGGATCCATTTTCAGGATTCCCCGGAGCACGTGATTTAGAAAAGTCTTGTGAAAGTAGGGCAGGGAAACACCCCTAGGGAAACTAGGGATGGCAGAACAGCATGCTATGTTAAGGAGGCAGTTCTAGCTAAGATGGTGTTTGCCCTAGGTATGGAAGGCAGCAAGAAAAGCAGGGTCTCTTTACATTGGGAGCAGCACACTTCAGTGATACCTAACTCCAAAACTCCAAACCCCTTTTTCCTGAAGCTATAGCACTATGTTTTCCCACCTCTTCCCTCCTAGTAATAAGATCCAATCTTCAAAGTTCTGCAAAAGCTAGCTCGTTTCTGGATAAGGGAAGGTGTTGAGCTGGCCCAAAATTAGCAATACCCACTTACCTCTGACTTTGTTTTTCCTCATTTCCAATAGCACCTCTTTTACTCCAGCTAATGGAAAACATAACAATCACAATTTTCTGTCCTAGATAATGGAAAGTTGTCTACAGACCCTCAATATTTGGCCTAGTGCATCTCAGCATATTTGGAGAGAAAAAAAAAGTAGACCTTAAGCTTTCAAATGATGGCCATCTGTGGTCTAGCTATATTGGTTTTTGCTTTTGTTTTTCCCTTGGGGTTAATCTTATTAATTCTGTTACTCAAGATAACTGATTTACCTTTTTACTTATGCACTATCCTAATGTGTCCAGGCAGCTCCACATACGATCAGTGCTTAGTATAAGCAGAGCACACCTGTGTTAGCTCCCTTTCAGCTAACATCACCAAAAGGATTCTAAGGAGAATGGGAAACAGAATTGTAAATCAATCTGTGCATCGACTTAGCATCTTGGAGAATGATCATCTGTGACAAATAACTTTTTTTTTTCAACTTTGACCCCAAAATCCACATGTACAAAGTAGAATGTACAACCACATTCACAGATACCTGGAGGTGCATCTTAGAAAACTTTATACGCAGTGACTTCAAGCTCCAACTGCTGCGTTGTTACCAGATGACCTCTGAAACAGCAGTGTTTATTGAGGGTGTGCAGGCATGGGTGAAGCCTGAAGTGGCCATTTCATAATTGTCCAGACTGGACATATTTCTCACAATGTTCATATGTAGCTTGGAGCATCAAATCATAGAATGGTTTGGGTTGGAAGGGACCTTAAAGACCACCCAATTCCAACCCCCTGCCATGGGCAGGGACACCTCCCACTAGACCAGGTTGCCCAAAGCCCCATCCAGCCTGGCCTTGGGCACTGCCAGGGATGGGGCATCCACAGCTTCTCTGGGCAACCTGTTCCAGTGCCTCACCACCCTCACAGTGAAGAATTTCTTCCTAATATCTAATCTAAATCTACCCTCTTCTAGTTTAAAGCCATTCTTCTTTGTCCCATCACTGCACTCCTGACAAAGAGTCCCTCCCCAGCTTTCCTGTAGCTCCCTTTAGGTACTGGAAGGCCACTATAAGGTCTGCCTGGAGCCTTCTCTCCTCCAGGCTGAACACCCCCAGCCCCCCCAGCCTCTCTCCATAGCAGAGGGGCTCCAGCCCTCGGAGCATCCTCGTGGCCTCCTCTGGGCTCGCTCCAACAGGCCCACGTCCTTCTCGTGCTGGGGCCCCAGAGCTGGGCGCAGGACTCCGGGTGGGGTCTCACGAGGGCAGAGCAGAGGGGGACAATCCCCTCCCTCGCCCTGCTGGCCACGCTGCTTTTGGTGCAGCCCAGGACACGGTTGGCTTTCTGGGCTGCAAGCGCACATTGCTGTCTCATATCGAGTCTCTCATCAACCAGCACCCCCAGGTCCTTCTCCTCGGGGCTGCTCTCAGTGCATTCTCCACCCAGCCTGTGTCTGTGCTTGGCATTGCCCTGATCCAGGTGCAAGACCTCGTACTTGGCCTTGGTGAACTTCGTGAGGTCAAGCATGCTCTGGGCATGGAAAGCACCCAGTCACACAGGAGATCCTAAAGAAACCTTGTTATCCAATTAGATGATCTTACATGCCAGTGACTGTGACTTTATATATCTCAGCTATCAGCACAAAAACTCCGATTTCTGGCACAGTTTAACCCTGCAGGTAAAGATGTTTCTTTTCACGTACAGGGTGTAAGCAGAATTCTATGAAATTTGCAGCTCAAGTCTTCTTTAAAAAAAAATTGAAAAAGAAACCAACACACACACACACACACACACAACATTCCTTAGGCACTTGACACTCAGAAATCTGTGGTTCCTGCAGTGGAGTAGGGAGAACACTGCTATTTACACTCCTCCAAAGTTATTTAGTGTCTTTCTCTCATTCTCACCCAGGAATTATACTCCAGACCTCCTTGGTTTCCTGTGATTAACTTTCTGACTACAGGTCATCAGCTTCTCCTATCTGAATGTCAGGCACTTAAGCTGCTGCTTATCCTTACTTAAAAAAAAATATTTTAAAAAGTGCCTAAATTACTTATGAATTACATCCCTTCACCATCTATGGAATTTGGGTCAGAAGGGGAAGTCTGGCTAATATGAGTAGGGTCAGAGACAAAGGTAAGGCTACCTCCAGTTATCTCAGCTTGGCAGAAGAAAAACAGAGCTTTCCTTAAGACCCACCTGGAGTCAACACCCGGGTCTTCTGTCCTTTGAGGAGTTTCTGAACGCGAAGTAGCTGCAATGAGTTCTCCCTCTTACGAACGATGTCCTGGACCCACCGAGATACCTCAGAAGCAGATTTCACAATCTCTGAAATTATAGCAGGTTACCACAAATGAGTATGTACTACTGCTCATCTATCTTGATATGAAAAGATAAGGTGAAATTAGGAAGCAAATGTTTTAAACTAAGTATCAATTAACAAGTTTATTCATTAATTTCAGCAGGAGATTGCAATAGATGACCTCCAGAGGCCTCCTTCCAACCAACTCTTCTGTGGTTCTAGAGAACATTTGCCAATTAAACATTAGCCAGAGGAATAACTTCCTAGATTTGGAAGCAAAAAAACAGGAAAAATGCCCCACTACGAGTGATGTTGACTTCTGGTAGATATGACATGAAGGACACGAATTATCCTAGAAAACTGAGGCATGTGACCAACAGAGCTGCCATTTCTCCGAACTAACCCCCAGGCCAGTTTCCCTGTCAGTCACTCTACATTGCTATCCCCTATGTGCTCTCAGGGGTATCTTTTGAGCAAGATGGTGAAAGGAAATAATATTGCACTAGAAACCCAAATAGATGAAGATTTTTCTTCCTGCGGAAACAGACAAAAGACGAGAATTAAAATGTTAGCAAGGAAGCTAACACTGACTAAAACGCCAGCATTTACTGGAGAATTCAAAGCAGCAGCATTTACAGGTGAAATCATACTTGCAAGTTTCTGGTACTCAGCACTGTCTGGGCTGGTGTTCTCTAGCAGGTCTCTGAGGAAATGCTTGTACCTAAGACAGAAAGAGCTGTTTTATTTCACAAAGAGATACCAGAAACAGCAGCATCTCCTATTAGCAATAAAATGATGAATACTCCATCAGGAGATGGAGTACACACCTCTAAGAGTAACCAAGTAGCTTTTGCTCACATTTCTTTGATTCCATTCATTTTATCTTCAGATTCATCAATTATATTATCCCACATATTTTATACATTTGCAAGCCTTTGGCATTTCCTGGGGAGCTGGTAAGAACAACCCCACATATTACTTAAGTTACCGAGACCCTTAGAAGACTTCAACATTCACGTAATGCCTTCAATAACAGACAAACTGAACTCTTTGAACTATTGTGTGTTTTTTTTTTTTATGCCTGAATGGAAGCATTCATACCATATGTTCCCTGCCCACACAAGAAAATAAAGGCATTTCTATAAGTACCAGGAGACGCCTTTTTTCTTTTTTCCTCTCCAGTCTTTACCAGAAAGGATCAGATCTCTGCAAATGCTTTCTCCCAGTAAAGTCAAACTATTTTCAGTCTGAAATGACAGAATAAATACCACATGGAACAGATTCATGAAATGGCAGAAGTCATATGACCTGCAGTATATGTAACAGAGTTTTGAAGAAACTTGAATATGAAAGAGCTGATTAATGAAAAAATTAGACCTTCTGTTGAAAATCCACCATTTTTCCAAGCAGTTGGATAGCAACAAATATACTGTTGTTTTACATATTCAAAGGAATGATTCAAAGAATTACAGTAATAAAGACAGCTTACATTTGTATCTGCCAATCTGAATTAAAATGTTGTATAAAGCTATCTGAAAGACTGCAGTATGCTCATCCCCAGTTCTTTTCAAAGAAACAAGGCTCTCGAGCAGAATGCAGCAATCCAGATGGGTTTTGTCTGGGCTCAGACAACTGTGACAGGCACCAAATATGAGGAAAGCATGTGGTCCTGATAACCATACAGGAGGGAAAAGCTCCCCTGACTTCATTAATCTTCTCTCTCTCCAAGAAAAATGATCTACAAGAAGGGAGAGTCACAACACTCCACATCAGCAATGTGTACAAAAGCTAAGGAAGACCGTCTCTAGCTGAGAGCAGTGCTTCTGTAGCACTTCAGGCTGCTTGCTTTTGTTTAGGGCCTAACTTCAGTCACTTACTGAGATACCAGAAAGCCTTCACTTGAATTCTACCTGAGAACTAGATGAAGAGCTTAGGAGCCAGGGCTAAACACAGCTACCCCTCTGCATCATCTTACATCTACATACACTGATTCCACTTTACAAGCACATCTTCAGGACCATTTCACTGCAGTCCATATGCTCCAATTTGGAGACATATACTATTATTATTAATGAGACACTATTATGTGCCTTTTCCCTTCTCATACTAACACCTTGAAGACTCAGAATTGCTGACTTACTGGTGCAACCTCTGCAGAGGCAAAGGAAGCAAATCCTCTAGCTTCTTCCCTTGAAACTGAGGTCGAGTCTCTTGGAGCTTCTTAAAACGTCGAAATGACTTCTTTTTCCTTAATTGCTCCTGCATACAGCAGAAAAAGCATATAGCTTTGAGAGTACAGATATAAATATGCACTCTAGTTTGCACTAGAAAACAGAACTTCAGTCCTAAACGCAAGCATCAACATTTTGTGGCCATGGACAAGCCATTTCCTTTTTTCTAACCACCATTTCCCAACAGGCAATTTCAATTATATCCCCTTTTCATATATGCATAGCAGTATAAAGCTAGTATACTCAGCACATTGAGACAAAGAACAAGGAAGGTTTACTCTGGAAAGCATGGAGCCCACCTGTGTTTTTTTGCCATTCATTTCAAGACAAAGCAGTGCAGCCCCACATTCCTATCACTTCAAGACAAGTATCCAAAATGGCTTCTTTTCTCTTAGGACATATGTATGTATGTGTGCAAGCAGAACAGAACAGAAACATCCTAGTAGATCCTGTAGCTGGGAACAAGCACTGACAAGAACGGGAAGTCAGGTGGTTTGAATTCCAGATACAGCTTTCAGGACTTTGAAATAAAGATACATCTTTCTGAAATTTCTTGGAAGACAGACTGTATGTGGAGAGGTAAATGGTAAGGAAAAATTTTTCCTCTACTGTAGAAAAAAAAAAATGGGAAGGAAAAAGGAAATCCCACCATTAGGATACACGTAGTGGTAGTGCGAAAGACTAGGAGACCTGATAATTCTCCAGAAAGAGCCCACTGTCCCAGTGTTAACACTGCAAACTCTGAAGGCTTGCCAGCCAAGGAAGAGTGGGAGTGAAAACAGAACTCTTTGAGAAAGCTCTGTCTGCTCAGTGTGTGTACACACACACTCATACATGAAAGCTGCTTCAAAAATTTGAAGCTCTAAATAAAGAGAGAGGTTTTCACCACTCTGTTAGGACAGAAACATTGAGAAAACAGCAACAGCCCAGAGAAAGGAAGAAAACTGACCACTCCAGAAACAGAATTAAGTAAAAGGGAAGGATGTAGTTGTTTCAAAGAATGGAGAAAGAGAAGGAAGAGAAATCAGGAAGAGTAGAGGAGATATTTACCTTCAAGGTTTTATTTGCCTGCTCCAAATTCTCAGCATAGTGGCCATAAAGCTCCAGTTTCTGACAGAAATTTTCCAATCCTAGTCCTAAATTTCCCCTCTCCAGGTGAAGCGACAGAACCCTGTGCACAAGGAGAAAAGACATAGGCAGGGGTACATTATTGATACCATTTCCCCAGCTCTCTTTGGTTCACTCCTATGCTGACCTTCTTTTGTCAGTCTCCACCTCACATCCAATTTCTATCCAGAAAATATGCTTGGTGGTCATAGAGTAAGCTACAGAAAACAACCCTTAAAAATACCACAGAGCAGACTTAGTGGGTTTAAACCACTATCCAGAGAACAAGAGGGCATCCAAATATGTGGATACAGATCAGCACTTTCCTGGCTATATCTGCAAGTGCCACCAAGGCTAGCAGTGCTATAAGTCTCACAAGATGTTAGCTTTATTTCCTGAAGTCTTAGTTTCTCATTGACAAAGCGTTCTCTCCATATCATTACAGGGATTGCATCCATCTGTTCACTTACTGGCTCGCCGAATATATGGATTCCAGGGGTCCAAATATGGTTTCCATTACAGCAGGTTTCAGCGTCCCTTTGGCCTTTAAAATTGTCACAAAGAACTAAGTAGAAACGAGAGAGAATTTCAAGCAGTTAAAATTCACAGGTCACTCAAAGGTCATTCTTAGCACACAGCAGAAGCAAGAAGTTGCAGCCTACATACTCGAGCTCCAAAGGATATCAGGTATCATGAGCACCTGCCTAAAACATCTATCATCAGATGTAAGCCATCTTGGTACCTTTGACCATAACTGTAAACACGTGGAGCAGCACTACATCGACTGAGTCTACTTCAGTATTCCTAGGATGCATCTGTTTTTAACCGCCTAATTCATCCATCTTTGTCTCCTCTGTGCCCCTGTGTTTCATACATCGCAAGCATCTTAAGCCAGGTCTCCTGTACATTCAAAACTTAAAGACTTATGACTGGGTATGGACCAAAGCCAAGGGGCCAAAAACCACAAGCTATCGGATGTGACAGAGGAGGTAAAAGGGAAAAAAACACCTTTCAGCCTCAGCAATGTGAAGAGTTGGGATTTGCCCCTTGCTGTAGAGATGCATCAAAGTCCTGTTCTGCAACCCTTCCCCACGACACCAGAAATAAGCACATGCTGCCTGAAGGTACCCACATATCAGAAGGGCCCAGATACTCACTGTGACCACCAAATCCAACTGCTCAAGGTATTTGTGCTCAGTTTCCAACAGCTCCTTGGCTGTCCGGCTGCGTTTTCTCTCCCAGCGAGCCCTCTGCTCTTCCACAGTGTTTGCTCCTGCCATAAGTAGTAGGGGTGAGCTGTTCATGGTAGTCTCAGGGCTGATAAACAGAAAGGTAACCACTCCTGAGAGCCAAGAGAGATGGACACTCCACAAATGCACAACCTGGGCCGTAGGGTAGGATTCTGAGCTACAAACACTGTGCTTTGCTGTGGAAGAAGGGAAGTCAGTTACCAGTAACAGTCATTAACAGTTTCCTTCTGCATTCCTATTCGTGGCACAGGAGCCTTAACCAACCAGAGGAACGGCGATAGGAAGATCAGACTGTGAAAGCAAGAGAAGTAGTACATTATGATGTGTCTGCAAGCAAATCTCAAGCATACAATCCCACTCACTTTCCTAACCCACAAGCCACTGCTTCCTGTGCTTTACCCGACTCTTCATGCAAAATTCTCAATAAACCCACGGAAGTTGGTAGGTGGAAGAGGTACTGCAGATAGGAGCAGAAAACAGCCCTAAGATTTGTCTTGGGAGGCTGGGTAGGTGGAGGGGGGTGGAGAGAGAGCCCCACTCTTGCTCGTTTTCCCACGGAGGATCCCCAAAACGTGAGTGGTTTGCATTGTTATTTTCCAACAGCAGTTTGTGGTTTCAGAGATGAGAGGCTGAGCAACTGCTATGAATCACACAATCCACTTATTAACTGGCTTTGCTGCTGCTCTTCTCTTCTGCAAGAGCATCATGGTTATATTACACAGAAAAACACCATTTCTTTTAGCACCCTCTCTCAGAGAAAGAAGCATGCGCTACCAGAGCATTGGTTAAACCTTTCTTTTGATAAAAAGGCAGAGCAGCCTGTTACATGCTCACCACGGCGTGAAGTCTGTGGTTTCTGAGGAAGTTTGCCTCCCTGCATTGAGCCACCCCCACAAAAGTTCTGGCTCACATACATTCCACCTATACTAGCGCAGAAAGATAAGTTGTCTAAGAAAATGAATTTGTCAAATACAGTCTTCCAGAGACATTTCAGATACCTGAATCAATAAAACAAAAGTTTTGCCCAAAAAGAGTACAGTCTCATTTAATGTGGTAGCAAAAGTCCAGGTAGCTTAGGGACGTGCAATATTTTTTAGTAGCAGGAATTTCTCCAGAGGTTTATTTTCACATTTGTTCAGAAAACAACCACAAGTCTAGCTGAGGTCAGGTCTTTGTCAAGACGTGGTAGCTGGAGAGGTGGCATTACAGGTAACACTAAGCAACAGCTTAGCATTAGCATGCGGTTGCGAAGTACTCACAAAAAACAGGCTAAGATGCTACCATTCTAAGAGTATCTTTAGCTAGTGTGGGTTGCAGTCATGGCTGTGAACTATTTAATTTTTGCAGCCCAATTTCTAAAAACAAAAAACAAACAAAAAGACAATTTCCCAGTTACATTTTTAACTTTATTACTTCTAACATCCTCCAGAAAAATCTCCCTTTGTTATCTCACCCTAGCCACTCTTTACATTTCTCTGAAGTCTTTAACAGTGTAGTGGGTCAGATCCAAGGGCCACAAAGTCCTTGCATCCTGCCTCCATGGACAGTGACATTTCCAGGTACTTGTACTCCACATGCACCATTTCCTTACTGCTGCATCTCCACCAAAACCTGGGGGGTTTTGTTGTTGTTGTTTTTCTGAAAGAGGTTGAGGAGTCCTGGAAGACCAGCTTGCAATTAGGACTAATTGTGAGGCCCAGGAGTTGATGAACACCCTGCAGAGCAGAGGGCACATTCCTCATGCAGCTCACAGGATCCCTTGACTTAGGCTCCTGCAGTGAGCGGAAGATCACAGTGTGCTCGTGCGCTGCTTGTGCCCGCTCTTTGGGCTCCTCCTGAACCTCTTACAGAGCTCCTTTTTATCTGGACTGTCTCTCTGAGGGCCCGTTAAGCCACGGGACTGTGCTGTCAACCTCTTCCTGGCCCAGCCAAGCCATCCCTCCACAGCACCAGGGCGAGAGAGGCTCAAGCCTTCGCCCCACCACACGCCCACGCAGGGCAGCGTCCATCACGGACACAGGCGCGTTGCTCCATGCCCTCCTCCAGCTCCCTGTTTCCACAGGTTTTGATCCGTTCACAGCCACCTCCTTCCTTCTGCTCCTCAAAAGGACCACTTGGGAGGACTGGAAGAGGCTGCATGAAGGCACTCTCGTAGCCTCGCACTTCTCCAGCCCCACCAGCCCACACCTTCCTGACTTTCTGAGGACCAAAGGCCCTGGGCAGGTCCCCAGCGCGGGTTACTTTTCTCTCTCCTGCTCGCTGTTTTGAATCGAAGCCCCCATTTTGCCACCAGGACAGGGCGATCTTTAGTCCAGCCGCCGCTGGCTGACAGAACCCACCCC
>VXAA01000605.1:706125-751533 GCA_013399115.1 Anseranas semipalmata
GGCCGGGGCGGGGGGCCGGGGCGGCGGGGCGCTCGGCTCACGGCTCTCCCCTCGCCGCCAGACCGACGTGGGGGACATCCTCATCGCCATGAACCCCTTCCAGCCCCTGCAGCTCTACGGGAGAGAGGTGAGTGGCACCGCCGGGGCGGGCGCCTCAGAAGCACCGGGTGCCCGCGGCGGTGCCTGGCCCCTCGCCCCTTCCTTCCTCCAGGCCCGTTTTCCCCACGCAGGTCTCGGAGCAGTACCGGTGCCACGAGAAGGGCACGCTGCCGCCCCACATCTTCGCCGTGGCCGACCGGGCCTACCAAGCTATGCTGGGCCGCCGGGGTGCCCGGCCCCAGAGCCAGTGCATCGTCATCAGGTGAGGTGTGGGCACGGGCACGGTCCTCGAGGGCGTGAAGGAGCCAGGAGGCGGTGGGAGCCGCAAGCAGGGCGCAGCTCCTGGCCGTCACGGGGGCTGGGGTGCTGCCAGTGGGCTCCGGCTGCAGTCACCCCTTCAAAGTTTCATGTGAAGCTCGTCTTCCAAGCTTCTGGTGAGTCAAAACACGGCTTCCTTTGCAGCGCGTCTCTGTTCGCAATCTCGCTGCTTTCCAGACAGAAAAGCAGCTTGCAAACAGAGATGCGGTGCAAACGAAGCTGGGTTTTGTGGAGCAACTCGGCTGCCGGTGCTGGTAATGTAACTAAATGTGTCGGGTCTGAAGGGGTTGCTTCTGTTGGGGTGTAGCATTGGAAAGATTAAGTAGCTCTACGAAAAGCCATAGGTTGCTTTTCTTTGGCGAAACAACTCCCAGTGTAACTTGTATAGTAAAGGTTATAAATCACAGAGTGGACCTGTTTTCACAAAGTATAATTTCCCATAAATAACCAAAGAGTGGAGGAAAGAAGAAAAGTTTTTTTGCTGTAAGACCTTTGAGAATCTGCTCAGGGAAAATCATATTGTTGTGGGAAGTTCTATGCACTAGAAGGAAAAAAGTGGGCTCCTGTAACCCAAAAGTGTTCCAATACGACGAGCGTTTCACTCCATGATGTCACTATTGTTTTTTTCTGAAACTGCAGCACAGCAGACACCATCAACTAGCAGAGAAAGCCTCAAACAGCATCAACTAGCACAGAAAGCCTCAAAACACCAACTAGCTCTGATCTGGTGATTGTAGAGGACAGTTTAAATGTCATCTGAGTTGAAATGTTAATTGCTAGCTGTTTGATTTAATATTTCCGTCTTTTTATGGACCTTCTGATCATTTTCATTCTACGTGGTATACAGATAACTTACTGAATCACTGATGAGGATTGTGGTGGGACTGGGAGCAGACGTTGACTTCCAGCCCTACTCATTTCTCTAGCCTGCAAGCCATCGATGCCTGCGCTTTACACGAAGTGCTGTAACGAAGCACAAGTGGCCATGGTGGCCATGAAGTCAGCAGGTGGAAGAAGTGCTGCTGATCGTGTTCTTAGGAATGGAGAAAAGTCATAGAATTGTCTAGGGAGATGGAAGATAAAAAGAGCAACCTGTGGGCGTTTCCCAGGAAGGCAGCAGTCTCATTTTTTTCTGACAGCAGTTTGTGGTCTCGGAGATGACAGCCTGAGCTACCGCCATGCATCTTGCAATCCTATTGACTGGTCTGTGTTGCTATAACAGGAAGTTCATGGTTTTACTGTCTGCAAGTGATAAAACACTCAGTAATAAGATTACCTGGTTTGAACAAGGTTTGGGGCAGTGAGATGGAAGTCCTTCCTGTTAATCCACAGTTTATCAAAACAGCACGGGGATGCACTAGGTGCTACTGTTCCTTGTGCTTCAGGTGCCTCCAGGTGAGAGATGTCCATCCCCAGCCAGGCAGGAACACGTATGCTTTCCTCTGGGACACAAATATTGCCTTCCTGCCCTTCATGTTCTCTCTTCGGTCTCTCCAGCTTACTCTGGGAGGTCTGGATGGCACATTTCAGAGACTACAACTGATGTTGAACACAGCAGCTGCCCCCAGGTGATAAAAGCTCATTGCAATCAAGTTGTCCTGTGCTGCAAATTCCACTGGCTTGTCTTTCCTTCCCAACTGACGTTAGTCACAGCCTCAGTATGCTGTGGTATAACACGTGGGGCTCTGGGAGATGACTTTGCTTTTTTTCACTGCCTGGGGCAATTACACACCCACAGCTGGAGAGTGTGTTTGCAGGCCCTGGCAGAGCTGTTACTCTTGTTGGAGTGTGCAAGGGTGAGCTTGAACTGTGGGAGTACTGATTGACAGTGCTTCTGAGGAGGAAGGAAGTCACTGAAAACCGAAAGATCATATATATTTGTCAGGGACACTGTCTGGATGGCACATTCTCAGCTGGCAAGTGGTTTTGGTTGTCCATATTCAGACGGTGATGGCCCCATCTGTGCTTGGGATCAGGTATCTGTCACAGAATTTGAGGTGTTTAGCTACCTGTGACAGATAGATGATCGCAGGCATCGAGCCACTGGGAGATACAAAGCAGTGAAGCCACACCTGATTCTCAAAGGTCAGCTGCGTAAACGGAGACCTGCCCTCATAAATACCTGCAGCGTTTCCTGCATTTTTTTTTCACTGTGCTGCATATGTTCTCTGCCAACGTGATGCCATCAGGCAAGGACACGTTGCCTCACTGACTGTACGTTCCCCCTCCCAGGAGTCGGGAGGCTGTGCTTCCCAAGTGCTACTTATTTGACTTGGAGGCGGAGGTGCTGGGCACGTGTGATGCCAGAATGACGTGCAGCGCTGCTGCTGTAGGTGTGACGGCAGCTCTGCAGCGGTAAACCAGCGTTATCAACCGGCTATGGCATGTGTATGTGTGAAGAGCCCGAGATCTGAGATTGCTGCTGTATCACGAGATCAGTAGTCAGCTGTGGATGTAAGATGGACGGGGCAAATCTCTTTGTAGAAAGAAAAAGCTGTCCACCCCACCATATGTGGGGGAGTTGGTGAATCAGAACACTTTTGAAGCAGGTTGTTCTCCAGAGGTTAGATATGTTTTCTGTAAGAAGCAGAGCAAATGGACTGTCCTGTGCCCTCCATGCAGAAGTGACAGCATGGAATACATCTGTACTCCCTGGTAGATGGGGAAAAATTCCTCTGGGAAGCGATCAGGAAGGACCTTGTGGAACCCACTGTATAAAGCTGTGTTGCAAGTTTGTATACATACACAGCATAACTGAAAAAGTTGTGAAACTCTTGGACAGAAGAGCACTGTCGAGCGATGGGGCACTAAGAAATGAGGGTCAGAGCAACTATACTTTATGGCTGCTGAAATGTCCTTTCCTTTTTCTTGGCAGTGGAGAGAGTGGTGCAGGGAAAACAGAGAGTACGAAGCTACTGTTGCAGCACATAATGAACCTATGCAAAGGCAACTCGCAGCTGGAGCAGCAGATCCTTCAGGTAGGTCATTGCAGGGTGGTGCTTGTAAATGCAGAAGCAACACTGCTGCAAGGCAGCTTTCACTAGGCTCAGGGAGACTCCTGATGAATCAAAACTGGAAACAGGGGAGCGAAACATAAGGCACATTATAAGAAAATAGTGAGTAAGGATGATGAAATAGCTGACCGCAAGTTAGAAGGGTTGGTAGGGTCAGTAATTCTGTTTGCTGGGAATGTAGTGGTTTGGTTCTTAAAGGGTACGAAACTTGTGATCGTTTAGTGTGTTTGCTGAAACAAGGGATTAGGGGCTTTTTTTCTGAATCATTTCCTGTTTGAGGTAGGACAGGGAATTTTATTAGAAAAATGAAGTCTTGATTTAATGAAACACAGAGATGGAGAATCCACACGGTCTTCAGTAACCTTTCATTGGCTAGTTATACTTACTGTCAGGCACATACATGCTGAGTGGCTGACTTCATCTTTCCTATTCTCATACACTTTTGCTAGCAGATTTTGAAACATTTGTCTCTTTGGTCTTAAGTATTTCCACTTGACTTGCTCCCCGGGGAGTTTTTATTTTGAGGAAATCATATCCTAGCCTTCCATGTGATAGATAAGCAGAATGAGTTCTTGGACTGGTTCATTTTAAAGTCTGTGTTTTGGGTTTCCTGTAGACTCAAAGAAATTGTTCTGTATTATTGCATATTATTTCAGCGTAGTGACATCTGTGGTGGATCTGAGGTGCATGCCTGTGCTGTGTTCTCTCTTGTGGGAACATGGCGGTGGTATACCTGCTGGCTCTGCTTAGGGGTGGCTAGGGCCACACTGCTGAGCTGTTTCTGACTTTAGCAGGCTCAGGAAGCAGGATAGCTGTGTTTGCTCAGCATTGTGCCTGGCCTAATGAGCCCTGATGGGCTTGATTGACAATGCCTGTAACCAGCCTGCAGTTCCTCTATTGGCAGTAAAGTTCACATCAGTCCAGGTGAGGTGCCCTCTGGAACACCTAGAGGTGACTGTGAAGAGTCATTTTCACTGTAGTCGTCTTACTTGGTTCCTGTAGATATATTCAAGGACTAAGTTAGCCCTTTGGGGATTACCATATCATGCTGTAAAGCAGTGATCTGCAGGTTACCCAGCAGGTACCCCAAGTCATCGTTCTTCCAGTCAGTAGGCATTCTTTGCTCAAATATGGAAAAATTGTCATTTGACCTTGTTTGCATCTGGTTTACCAAGCTGGTCTGACTGTTCTCTTAGTTTCTTTATAACTCACTGTCCTGATCCTTATGCTGTCTACAAATGTCATTAGGTAATTTATCATGATTACATTTAGTGAGTGCCAGGTTTACTTTGCTTATTGTTACAGTTTAGCAGTCTGTTATACCAACATTGTTTTTTAACAAATAAGTAGATGGTCTTACTGAGATAAAGTCATTTCAGTTGTGCTTATTTTCAGTACTTTCATGCTGCTTAGTCTTTGTCATATTTGGCTCTTGCAGTTCTTTCTTCCGAGATATGAGAAAATAGATGTGTACTGACAGAGTGGTTCTTATTCCATCAGAATGCTGAACAGCAAATGCTGAAGTTAACCTTTTCCAAACAAGTTGGATTGGATCACTTCATTTGAAGAGTGCTTGTTCTATCTGTATACCTCTTATAGGTAAATCCATTGCTTGAAGCTTTTGGCAATGCCCAGACTGTGATGAATGACAACAGTAGCCGCTTTGGGAAATACATACAGCTGCGTTTCCAGAATAATACAGGTAAAGTCAAGGGCATATGTGAAATTACTACTTTGGGGGATGGTTAAGCACTGGAGGGAATGGACTGAGTAGCCAGAACTTATGGAGGGTGAAATTTTGATACTTGATCCTCTGTGGGAAGGGTGTGCAAGTAAGGAAGATCCAACAGCAACCATGGCTTTAAGATAAGGCCTGGGTTTGGACATTGTGGGAGTATGGGAAGGATATAGGGGTGATGGTGCAGGAGAGGTATCAGTAATGCTCAGTGGCATCTGAAGTCTTGGTTGTTTTTAAAGGAGGTAAGCAGACATCTTCGAGAAAATGGGAAGCATGGAGAAGCCCACTTCCAGGGTGATGGGCAGCCTAAAGGGTGTTGTACACGAGATAGTTATTTTAGACAACTCCATGCTCTTATCACTAAAGTAGAGATGTGGGGCATCTCAGTCAGCTTCATGTCTCCAAGTGCAAAGTTTATTCTGTCATCTTCTGTGTGCAGTGCGAGGTGCAAAGCTGAGTGAGTATCTGTTAGAGAAGTCACGGGTAGTGCAACAAGATACCGGCGAGAGGAATTTTCATATCTTCTACTACATGTTTGCTGGACTGTCTTCAGAGGAAAAGGAAGTGTATGGGCTGTTGGATCCTTCACTCTACAGGTACTTCCAAGGCAGACCCTGTTTTAGTCTTCATGATGGGGGGTAGCAGGGGAAGCAGCAAAATGGAGCCTATGATTTTGCCAGTGGGGGGAGAGCCTGGTACAGGTAAACAGTTGAATGGAAGCTAGAGTGGGATCTGAATGGAGCTACATGAAGAGATCTAAGGGATCATCATGAGAGCTGGTAGGTCTGGAGTCTCTTCTTTATTGCATTACCATAGAAAAGTTTCTTTGCCTTTCACATCTCCACTGCTGCTGATCTGCTTTGTTCTGACTTGCTGTGCTGCTTGTGTGATGATCTTGTACGGGGTGTACACTTTCTCAGGTACATAAGTGGACGGTTTGGTACAGAGGATGTAGCTCAGCGCTGGAAGCAGAAATATCAAGAAGTATGCAATGCCCTTGACATGGTGGGCTTCCAAGAACAGGTCAGTTCTGGGATTGCTTTGTTTCTGAGTTTTCCGTGTTGCTTCCAAACTACCTGAATCTGTCAGACTTTGTATAGAGACTTTTCCCACAGGCTGCCCATGCCTTTCCTTCACCTCTTCACCTTCTGGGTTCTCCATGTGATGTATGTTACATGCTAATAGGTTTTCAGTCACCCCTCTTGTGTGTTTTAGGAACAAGTGGACATGCAGGCAATCTTGGCTGGTGTATTGTCTCTGGGCAATGTGACCTTTGAGCCTCAGGAGAGCAATGGGTCTCTAAAAGTGAGTGAAGCCTCCCGGGGATGGCTGAAGGCTGCAGCGGTGAGTCACAAGAAGAGCTGACAGAAACCTTATAGTATGATGCTGGTCCCCACTGTCAGTGTGACTGCAGGAGCTGCTCCTGCCAGAGATGGCAGAGGATATTTCTGCCTCTCGGTATGAAGAGTCCTGGAGAATAAGTTGTTTGCCAGTATGGCCCCATGGCCCCATGGCTGTCTTTGTGTTCACTGCTAATTGATGCCCAAAGAGACAATTTCTAGCTTCTTGTTCTTTTTATCTAGGACCAGTGTCTTGCATATGATGATGTTACATGTGCCTTGTTGACTTCATATAATGGAAACTTTTAAAAATCAAATGCTATATGTTACCAAGTGTGATGCCTTGGAGAAATTCAGGTGTGTAATACCTGAACCCTAGCTTTGTGCTTTTATACAAATCCTGTCCAAGGATACCACCTTAACTGCTATCATTTTTGTTGATAATCTTGAATTAAACTTTCTATTACTTTGCATGAAATTATCATCAGATTAAAAAGTATATATTCCCGAGGACTATCCCATTTCTATAGTACGGGATGGATACATTATCCTGCTTTGTTAACAACATACAACAGAAAAAATGTAGCACATTTCTGCTTTTTCTATGTCTTTTTATTTTGTCTCTTTGAAATCCCAGCACTCTCGGTTTTATGTTTCACTCGCATTTCTTTGCCTGTGTCCCTCCTACACCATACCTGAAACAACCACATACATCTGTTCAGCAGCCAACTTCTTTTTGTCTCTCTTTTTCAAATCTGCTCCTTGTTTTTTACCCACAGGAGGGGAATTCCTGTTAGAGTAATTACTGAGGAGTTCAGTTACATCTGAGTTCCCTTTGTTTCCCGTTTCTCTTGGGTTCACGTGAGTGATGTCTGCTGAAGCTCAGACACCTCAGCACGTGCACAGTCACCTTGGTGTGGTGCTATTCAATAAGTCATTAAACCATTCATCAGGGACTGGTGTGGCTCCCAAAGAAGGTGACAGGTGGCAGCACTGGGAGATCCAAATGGAAAATATTTAGAGAGTGCAAGAATGCTCTTACTCACTGCGTGGGATAATGCACATCTCAGAGCATGCATCTGACTCTGGTGCTGCAAGATGTTAACAGTAACACTTATTTTACAGTGGAGTGGAAAGGCCTTAAGCAAAATCATGGCCCCATTACACTGGATGTTCCACAGACATAGATACAATCCCCACGTGTAGAATAATAGGTTCAGTATTGACTCTTCATCTATTTCCTCTCTCCCAGGGTCAGTTTGGAGTCCAGGAGGATGAACTGTTGAAATGCCTCATTTGCACAATGTCAGTGACCCGAGGAGAGCAGATTCAGCGTTTTCACACCCAGCAGCAGGCAGAAGGCAAGAAACATAATGAATTACAGATGCGCTGGCTAGAAGGACTGACCCGTATTTGATGGAAGGGTGTCCCTACACATATGCAACGTCTTAGTAGCAAGGATGTCTGTCTGTGCCACTTCCTTGTTCCACTTGCACAGAGACAAGTATATCGATGCTTATCTGCTTAATGTCTTACTGATGCCTAGGACCATGAATGCTGCCTTTGTTTGACCTCCAGGAGACTGCAGAGATTGATTGAGAGACCAAGGAATTATCCTTGCTTTCTCCCTCAAATCCAGCCTAGAAGAGAACTGTAGGTGTTTGTACAAAAGAGGGGAAGGTTACTGCTGCAGAGTGCTGGCAGTGTGCAGAGCTTTAGGTGGTAGTTGGAGAAATAACTTAGAGAATCAGTGAGATAGCACAGTATCAGGGAAGGAGTTAGATGAAAGGGAAGTGTGTTAAAGTAGTAAGTGCAAGGTGTTATTTTCCGTTTCAATAAGGAAAAAAATAATCCAAGTTAATCTTCACAAAAAGGCTGAGTTAAAATAAAAGATGTTTTTTAAAAGTAAACATGAAATCCCAGCATTTCTAGATTATTGCTTAATACAAATGGAAGAAAAAAGTGAAAACAGACAATTATCTAGTTCTGTTTCCCAAATGTCTTCTCATGCATCTATCTAGACAATAAAATAAACATCTCCCTTCAGTAGGTGCATGTTGATTTGGTCTCCCTCTTCTTACAATATTAGCAAATTTTTCATCAATTGCATCCTCCTCTTGCCCACTGTGTTTTAATACTTTTGGTAACAGCTGTGGGCTAGGAGGAAGTTTAAGTGTTTTGCAGTAGAACCATTGAATTTTTTAAGAACAACTTGGAGCCTCTAGCTTGTTTAACTGTGATAGGATCCATACTCAGTTGACTGGCAGAGGGGAAAGCAAGTCTCTGGATATTCTAAAAAGTGGAGATGAACATTTTCCATTTGAGATGGTCTCACAAGTGCCCTAGTATGCCATATCTGATCTTGTAGAAAGGTTGTGAAGATTTGAGAATGGAGGAGCTCTGTGTGAGCTTGCAGAGGGCAGGGATGATCGGGCAGATACTTAATGTTTAGCTGTTCTTTAAAATAGCTTCATAAAACACAAGACATTATTGCTAGAGGTGAATGTATTGAGCCAGCTTCTGTGCTGCATTTGCTACTCTCCTTAGAACCCTTCAATGTGTCACCATTGTTCTCTCTGTGCAGATGCTCGGGATTCCATTGCAAAGGTGGCATACGGCCGAGTATTTGGCTGGATCGTTTGCAAGATCAACGAGCTGCTGGCTGAGAATGTGGATCCTGAAGTAGAGCTGAGGGAGATAGGTGAGTTCTGCCTGCCTCGCTCCTTCTTCTGTCCTCAAACATGCGTCCCTCAGCCATGAGGAAGGAAAGGTGCAATATGAGGTGTCACAGAGATTGCATGCAGGGCTCCTGTTTTAAAAACATGGTCATGCTGGAGATGTTAGTGAGCAGCATGAAGTCTGCAGGGCAGCAGCCAACTCTAGCGGTTGGTTGGTCTGAAGCAACTGTGAGGCTGTAGTTCTGGGGCACTCTGGCTTTGCAGACGAGCCGGGTTGGGTCTTCTCCAAACTGGTTGTCCAACAGGAGTTATGGGAGGGGTGCCACTAGCTAGTTGGCCAGGGGTTCGTGTGCCACAAGATCTGGGCGATGGGAGATTTAGTTGTGTGTTGGGGTCTGCAGGCTCTGTGGTGTGCTCATTTCCCCTCTTTTAGGTATCTTGGATATTTTTGGGTTTGAAAACTTTGCCGTGAATCGTTTTGAACAGCTCTGCATAAACTTGGCCAATGAGCAGCTGCAGCACTTCTTCAACCATGTAAGTTTGCTGTGGGTGATCTCAGCTTGCGTGGCAGGGAAAGCAGAGCATTGATCTACCTAGCATATGAAGGAGAAGTTGGTGAAAAACAGGTCTGTTGCCTGGAAGGCAACAGCGGGGTAGAAAGCAGCAATCTTCTCTGCCATGGCAGAAGAACCACTGGTGCAGGGAAAGTAGGAGTAGAAGGGTCAAGCAATGACCAGAGTTGGCAGAGCAGGGACGCTTAGACTCTGAGAAGTGTTTGTGCTCTATGCACCAACAGCAGTGAGTGACAAGCTTATGGATGAGCATGCAGAACAGCAGTTTCATCTTGGGCCTCTGATGCCATGGGTGAGAGAGCCATGCCTCTGTCCTCTGCTCAGGGTCAGAAGGAAGATGTTCAGAGTTGTCTAACTACGTTTGCCAGGGGCTCTAACCTCTGTTTTCTCTGTCTCAGCACATTTTCCAGCTGGAGCAGGCTGCCTACAGGGAGGAAGAGCTGCCTTGGGAGACTATTGCTTTCAATAATAATGAACCTATTCTGGTGAGTGAGAGAGGATTGACAGAAGAGAGTTGCTCCATCCAGCCAAGAGAGGAGTGTTGCTCTTCCCATCACAGGGAGGAGATGCATCTGGGAAAGACCTCTTCAAAGGGTGGTGTAGGTGAGAGTGGATAGCGTGTACTTAGGTATACTTTAGGTATATGTAATATCTCCTTTCCCTGCAGAATCTGCTCCTGGCCAAGCCACTTGGGCTGCTGTCTCTTCTGGATGAGCAGAGTGCATTCCCTCAGGTATGCATGGGATATGGGACAGAGAAATTGTGTGGGGAATGTAGCAATAAATCTCTAGGCTGCAGAGAAAACTCGTATGTTGGAGGGTGACTCTAAAGAGCAGAAGGAGCAGAGGAGTCCCTGTGTGTGGCTGATGAGACAGGACAGCCAGATCAGGGACAGTCCAATGATATTGGCATCCCTGTGGAGAGTTAGACAGAGAGTACAGCACGAAACCGTTGCAGAGCCAAGGCCATTTCCAACACTTTGTTTTGCTTTCATGTGCCCTGATCATGTCTCTGTTGCAGCCTTATAATTTGATAATGAAATCTGCTTTCTTGCAGGCAACTGATAAGACATTTGTGGATAAACTAAACAGCAGTTTTAAAGGGAATTTACACTTCCAGCCAGGCCGAGGACGTGTTTTGGGCTTCAGCATCATTCACTATGCTGGGAAGGTAGGTACTGTGTGCCAGAACAATGCTGTTGTAATGTATGTAGGAGGGGGGAAATGCATTGCTTGACAAATAAGGCTTTGAATTTAAGGAGAGTATGTTCTGATGATGATATAACAGAAGTGTTGTGTTCCCTGAAAGCTGCCTCCTAGGATTCCCTGGGAGCTCTTTAGAAGGCATAGAAGAAAGTGGGACTTCCTCTGGGAAGCATAGGGCATTAGAAGAATCTGTCACACTCATCATCAGTCTATTGCAGCTCTGATCTTAAAATAGTCCTTTATAAAATAAAAACCCTGCATCCACAGCTCCAGAGGAGAGTCTGATGGCTTTGCCTTTACCTATTGGGGTCCAGGCTATAGCAGTCACTACTTTTTTGCAAACACTGAGGAACACAGTGAGAGCAGCCAGGTAATCAATATTTTGAAAATGGAGGCACTTATTTATACATATAGATGGTAACTAAGCAGCTAGGTTTTTAGGACTATTGCATGTGGCCTTACTGCCACCAGTTTTGAAAGCATTGGCCCAAATATGTCGAATTGATTGGAGGTAATTTTTGGAGCAGGGTCAGAGATGAAAATCAGGTCATTCTAATATGTAATTTAGTAATCTAATCCCACAACTGTTGACTATGTTATTACTTGTGGCATTCATTATTATAAAAATTAACACTAGCATAGAAAGGAGAGTGGCAGACTGGAGATGAGAAAGGAAGGGAGCAAGAGAAACATTACAGGCTGGATGAGAGCCTATTCATGAGGAAGAGGGGGTGAACAAGGAAAAGAATGAATCATTAACCAAAAGCAAATGAAACTTGAAAATCAAGGAAAACCGAACAAGAAAAGGTGAATGTCTCAGTGTTGTTCTGCTGTCCTGTGGTTCTAATGCCTCAGTGTCATCCTCTGGGTTTTGTTGCTCAGGATTTGCATCTGAAGGAGATGTATGTGCATTTACAGAATTCACCGTTGAGCCACGGTACATTCAGATTAACCGTTGCTCCTGGCAAGCTGTGGAGGTGGCTTTCACAGCAACCTTGTGAGCACTGCTGGCCTTAGTGACTTGCTGCCCTTTCCCCTAGGTACAATACACTGCTGGTGGCTTTCTAGAGAAGAACAGAGACACCTTGCCAGCCAACGTCCGTGGGCTCTTCATCAACAGCGTCACCCCCTTGCTCAGCGTGCTGTTCACAGGCAAGTCCCTCCGTTATCATAGGGCATCCCACACGAACTGGGGCCCTCCTTGGCAAGAGCCAAGTGGGGGGATGAGGCTTGTGTACTATGAATGTTTTTCAGAGCTGACAGCCTCAGTGAGTTTCTGGGAAGGCTGCAGCCTGGAGTGGGGCTGCTGGCATATACTGAGCTGTCAGAGCTGTTCTGTTCCCTGTGGTACGTATGCATGATAGCATGAATATCCTTCAGAGGTGTTCCTCCCCTGGAACTGAAGGAACACTGCATATGCATAGTTCTGACCACAACCCTGACCATCTTTATAGACACTAGTTAGAGCAGAGCCTGCTCTTTCCAGGGATCCGGGTTTTGGTTGATTGCTGTCTTTGCTGAAGCAGGATGTTAGTTTTCCCATCAGCAAGACCTCCCAAGATCTCCCCAGTAGATTTTCTAGCCAGCACCATTTGGTTTGACCACGGCTGGAAAGCAAGGAGGGTTGCATCCTCTTCCAGAGAATTAGCCACTGCTTAGATGCTCTGTTCTTGTCTAGAAATGAAGCTGGACAAAGCCACAGCTCCTAACTATTCACGTGGTAAACAAAGTGCTGTTGAGACACAAACAATGGGGTAGAGAAGATCCTTTTAAAAAATGTTTCATTTCTAAGGTACAACTTGTTAAAAAAAATTGAGGTTGTGTGCATTATTTCTCTCCCACCACTATACTCCCGCTTTTCCAGTTATTGGTAAGTCCTCAGAGTCTCCAAAATTTCTGTGAAAGTAAAGGTTTAAAGAAAAGTCAGGTAGATGCTTCCCTGGAATTTGGCTGAATACAGTGCTTCTGCTGCATTTTTTTTTTTGTCTACCTGTACTTTTTTCTGCATTGTTAGATGCCTACTATTGGTGATCTTTCTTTTGAAGGTTATTTAGAGTTGCTCAATAACCTCATTGCCTTGTCTTCTCAGTGACAGAAAATACTATTGCCTGGATTTTATGCTTAATATATTTGCATTTTTTTTCTCACCTTCTTTAGCTCTTTCCTTATGTTTCCAGATGGTGAAACCTAAAGTACTGTGATTTAGTATGTGTGGGGAAATTTGTGTGTGAGGTAAGGTTTGAATGTTTAGGAGTGGTTGATTGTGAGCAAAGATACAAAATTAACTATTGTCTCTCTTCTTCCAGCCACTATCTCCAGGACAGGGACACTGATGCCGCATGTGAAAGCCAAGGTATCACACTTGGGGTCCATATAGCAATTGATAAATGATCATAGCTACCTGATATTTATTATTTGAGAAAATGGCTGAAAACAAGAGCAGGCAGCAATTGGCTGAAAATAGGAGCAGACAGCAATCTGATTGCAACAATTTCTTCTTTGTTTTGTACATGGTTTTCTGCTTGCCTCTATTGCTATGTTTCATTTACCTTCCTGCCCCTGAAATCCTTTCTCTCTTCTTTTTGTCATCTGCTTTCTGGCAGAGATCTTTGGATAGCAATCAAGCACTCCTTCCGAGGGTGACCCTTTTGTTTGTGTCTGATTTCAGATCATACCAGGAGCAGACAACAAGTTCAACAGCACACGAAAGCAATCTGCTGGAGCTCAGTTCCGGGTAAAGTACTGATGTCCCTCAGTGCCCCTTGAGATGTGTGCCGCGATATTTTCTTGAGAGCTTCCAGGCTGCTAAGCATAGTTAAAGCATCCAGCATGCAGACAGTGTTTTTTCTGGGTGCCAAGCACAGCTGGTAGTAGTGATGTGGTTGTTGTCAGAGCCTGGGCTGTTGCTGTTACAAGAGCATGAGTTAGTGGCATGGGAAGGCAGTTCTCAGCTGCGGGGTATAGCACTCAGGAGTCTGGCAGTGCTCTGGCTTGCCGGGCTGTTGATCTTTCTCTGCCTTCACCAGCATTCCCTGATGGTGCTCATGGAGAGGATGTATTCTGCCAACCCGCACTTTGTGCGCTGTATAAAGCCCAACAGCCAGAAGGAGCCAGGTGTTGTGGATAGCCAGATGTTGCTACAGCAGGTAAGGAAAAGCAGTTTCCTTTGCAGGTACTTCTGCCAAGTCTCAATGGGCAGTGGATCTAAGGCAAGGAAGAAGTGGATTTAAGGCAGGAAAGGGCAGGGCAGACCCTACTGAAAAGCAGTGGAGATAGTTGGAAGCTTACTGGTCTGACTCTCCCCTTGCAGGAGAAAGAGTGGGTACACTTTTTAATGCATCTAAAGGTTCTGGGCATTTGGTTGTTTTTGTGACACATTGCTGTGTCCAGGTTTTACAGTCTTCTCTCCCATTTCATTTTCATGATTGCAATGAGATCTGCTTGTCAGGTAGTAGGGTCCATCTTTGCATCTTCTGGATGGGGACTGGTACAGACAGTACCTCTCCAGGGCAGCTCTGAACAGGAGCCAAGATGGGATTGCTTTGATAGGAGCTGATGTGTGCTGATATAACTTTCTTTGGATATCGTGTCAGGTCTGAGATCCAGACACTTTAAAGAATAATGAAAATGATTAGAAGAGTTCAGAAAGTTCTGTGGCCTGTTTGATATGTGTGTGTGTGTGTGTGTGTGTATAAGAAAGGGTAGGATTAAGAGGGAAGTTGATCTGTGCCTCGGGGTACTTCTTTGTACAGATTTGGATGTGGAAGGTTATCCTCTGAAGGACAGGGGCAAAGTAGTACCCATGGCTGGAAGGTGAAGTTATTTCAGTTGTTGGTTTTTATGGTTTCCAGCTTTTAACTGAGAGTGGTTAATACCAGAGCTGCAGGATGTGGTAAATTCAGTCTTTAACCAAGGAAACATTATAAGAAGTAAACCTTTTTTTTTTTTTTTTTGAACTAGAGAGATTTGGGCTGCAGAGGGACAAACTGATGCCGTAATGACCTGTTCTGGCCTGTGTCTGTTTATTTCTCTGTTGTTTGTGTTTGTCTTTGTGGTGCTGCTTCAGCTCCGGTACAATGGACTGCTGGAGACTATCCGGATCCGAAGAGATGGTTTCTCCTGGAGACCCTCATTCGAGGAATTTGCTGAAAGGTGTGTTAAAACCTCTGAATGTTTCTTGTTAGATATTGTTAGGGAAGCGACACTGGTAACCAGATATGGGCAGGGAGTGAAACTATTTCTTTAAAGTTCATGTGTCTGAGACCATGGTGTTGTTTGTCGTGGGAGACCTAGTGGGAAAGACTGATTTATTGTTGTTTGCTGTGAGGGTGACATGGATCAGCTCAGCACGTCAAGGATGTGGCTCTTATCTTGCTAAATTGGTTTGCTTTTCACAGATATGGAATTCTTCTAGTTAAACCAGATGTTTCCCTCACCAAAGAAAGGTAGGAACCCTTCCTTTGTTATGTGTAATCCAGTTTGCTCATCAGAGACTTTTGTTGTCATGATAGAATAGCAAACTGAGTAGAAAGAACAAAGTGAGGATGCGTTTTTGTGATGATGGGGAACACAAATTCCTAGACAAAGATAGTGTTTAAAAAGCATTTGGTACAATGATGAGTTAATTTTTTCTTGAATTACTGTGTAGCAATTCAATTCAATTTTAAAGCCTTCCTACCCTGTGGAATGAGAACTGGCTAATGGACTCAATTTAGAGAGTCATGGTAATGGTCGAAGGTGTCCACTGAACTCGGTATGGCAAGAGTCAGCACAGCTGCCAGCTGCCTTTCCAGCTTTTTCCCAATGGTCTCATGAGGTGAAGAAGATAAAGGCAATGCTGACTAAGCAGCCAGCACTGACTGTCTCCCAGGCTAGAAACGATGTTTCTGGTCCAAGAATTTTTTATGTGTACAGGCACAATGTACCCACAGCACTTTTCAGAACCTGACTGTTCCTTCCAAGTGTAAATGTCCCTCCAGCTCTGCAGTCTTACCCTGTTAGCTTTTTCCTTCCTACATGCAGGGCAGCAACTCCCCACCTCCTCTCCTTCACTGTCCTAGTCCCTCCTTCCTGCCACGGTCCGTTGTGATAGTGAGAATGAAGCATGTAAGACAGCCAGCTGATATTTTTCTTCTCTTTTAAGAAAAGGATTTGAATGTTCTGGAAAAGTTCTTTCCTGGCAGCAGCACCTCCAGCCCTCACACAGATGCCTTGAAGTTATTGATGACACTGATTAATAAGAACTGCAAACCTCAGTGAGGTTCAGAGAGAATCCCGTGGATGAGAGAGAGATGATGGTAGGCAGGCAGCACAGTGTGTTTTCAGACACAAAAATCATAAGACGCATTTGAGAAAAAAATTACCTTGGATGTGGTTCCTGGCACAGCAGAAGTTGGCTGAGATTGAAGGAAAACCATTTCTGTTTTGTTATGCAGGATACTTGCAAAAAGTGCCACTATAGTTTCACAGCCTGGATTTGCAAGCAGAGGGAGAAAGCTGTCTGTGTGACACAGCTGGAGTATTGCTTTTAGTTCCAAGCATTGTGGAAACTTTCTAAGTAACCCAAGTTTTATCACCAGAGCTTGCAAAACGAAACTGGAATTGGAAAATAGACTTTATCCAGGAAGTCTTGCCTTGCTGAGCCTGTAACTTCTGTACTTTGAAATTGCATGGAGATGAAATGAGGAAAAACAGTTCTGAGAATAAGATAGACTCTGCAGAATTGCCTCCCAGGGAGCAGAAGGAAGTCTATCTCTGGGAACCCCTTTGATGATGTTCCCAAATGGAGTCCTCTCCTAGCTGTACCTCAAGGAGTGCAACAGATTGACAGCCAGTTACCGAGTGCAATCAGGTGACTGGGGACAGAGAATGCAGTGCAGAAATGTTGAGGCGCTTTCTTCCTCTCTATGCACCTAAAAGCACTGGCCACATAGTAACTGGTCAGTCTGGGTGGAAAATGATTTATTTCACTTTTCTTCCTCTCTTTCAGCTGCTTGGAGATACTGCAAAGTACAGACCTGACAGGCTGGATATGTGGGTAGGTGTGGATAACTCTTGCTGGGAGTGGGGTTCTGAACTGCAGAGACTTTATACATGTGAACTGTTACCTGGTTCCTGTCAGGGAGAACTTGATGGCTGTAGGAAATGCCTGTCCAAAGGGTGATTGGTTACAAGTTCAGACAAACCATTTCTCAATGCTTCTTTCTCTCCCCAACCTCACAGAAAGTCACGACTTTTCTTTAAATATTGGCACCAGGAGCAGCTGGCAAAGTATGTGGAGCGACTGGAAAGAGCAGCAGTTGTCGTACAGAAAGGTGAGTGCTGGGACAGGAGAGTCCCTCAACTCTGGTCTCATACCAGAGCAAGGAGGAACTTTTCTCCAGTCCCTGCTCCTTTGCAGGTGACAGGCAGGCCATCTCCAAGTCAAGACGGAGTCAGAGTGCTTACTGCAGATGCCTGTCTCCTCAGTGATTGTCCTCAGTAGGGAAGAGCCATCATGCAGTCTGAGCCTTGGAAAGGGAAAGCATGTGTGCAGGAGAGCTGAGCTGAGCAGGGCAAGCATATGATTTGGCTGTGTCCCGAGGACTGGCTAACTGCCCTCTGGAGTGAGGGCTTGTTTGTGAGTGGTGTTGAGCTGAGGAGGCAAAAGTAGACGAGCGTGAAGCAGATCTCATTCCCGCTTTCAGAGACGAGCAGAAGGGTGTGGGTTGTTTTTGTTTGCTTTGCTTTGCTTTTGCTTTCCCTTCCAGGTAGTGTCTGCTCTTGCAGCCTGTTTCTCCAGGCACTGTGGGCAGTCTGGTGCTTCTCCTTACACGGGCTCCACGAGGACTGTGCAACCAGGAGGAGGCAGCTGTCGCCCTGCCTGGTCCCTCCCTGTTGTACTTCTCTTCTGCAAGGAAATCCTGTCTCCTGAACAGAAGAGCTTTGCTTTTATTGAGTAGTGTCTACCGAGTGGATAGATGGTTAACAGTGAGCCTTCTGTGAGACTGTTTTTTAGGCATCCTATGCCTTGGCATTGGAGATGAGAGCTTAGATCTGTAATTTGATTTTTTAAAATCTGTGATCTGGCAGCTTAGAGAGTGGAAGGCAGTTCTCACATGGTTTTGACTGCCTGTTCACAGCAGAGTGTCTGCATTGCTCTTTGTTAATGTGGTTCAAGTGTTGAGGGTTTTGCACTGGGTGAAGGAATACCATGCAGTGTGCTTCCTCCAGGGACTGAGAGAGGCATGGCTAGCAATTTTTTTCCTAACCAAAGCTTTTCTCTGACCAGTTTTCAGGGGATTCCGATGCAGGAAGAGTTACCTGAAACTGATTGCTGAGCTGCGAGCTCAGGCACAGCGGCAGCAGGAAGAGGCAGAGAGAGAAAGAAGCCAACAGCAGGCAATGGAAGCAGAGGCCCAGAGTGAGTCACTCCCACTCCCACTGCACGTGGGTTGGAGCAATCCCAGGCCTGAGTACAGACTGGGAGAAGAACTCATTGAGAGCAGCCCTGCAGAGAGGGACTTGGGGGTTCTGGTGGACAAAAAGCTCAACATGAGCCAGTAGTGTGCGCTTGCAGTCCAGAAGGCCATCTGCATCCCGGGCTGCACCACAAGCAGCGCGGCCAGCAGGGCAAGGGAGGTGATTGTCCCCCTCTGCTCTGCCCTCATGAGGCACTAACTGGAGTCCTGCACCCAGCTCTGGGGCCCCCCGCACAAGAAAGATGTGGATCTGTTAAAACAGGTCCAGAGGAGGGCCGTGAAGATGATCAGAGGGCTGGAGCACCTCTGCTATGAAGAAAGGCTGAGGGAGCTGGGGTTGTTCAGCCTGGAGAAGAGAAGACTCCAGGGAAACCTCATTGCAGCCTTTCAGTGCTTAAAGGGGTCTTACAAAAAGGCTGGAGAGGGACTCTTTACTTGGGTAGATAATGATAGGACAAGGGACAATGGTTTTAAACTGAACGAGGGGAGGTTTAGATTAGATGTAAGGAAGAAATTCTTTCCTATGAGGGTGGTGAGGCACTGGCACAGGCTGCCCAGAGAAGCTGTGGATGCCCCATCCCTGGAAGTGTTCAAGGCCAGGCTGGACGGGGCCCTGGGCAACCTGGTCTAATGGGAGGTGTCCCTGCCTATGGCAGGGGGTTGGCACTGGGTGGTCTTTAAGGTCCCTTCCAACCCAAGCCATTCTATGTAGCTTTACTTGTGGCATGCAGAGTGGGAGTTGACAGTGATTATGAGGCTGTGCTCTTTGCCTCTTTTGCCTCTTCCCAGCCTCAGTAGCCTGGCTGAGGAGAGATGGGAAAGGACTGAGCTCCACAAACTTATGTTCTTGATGATCCCTCTTCCTGCTGTTGCTATTGTGTGTGCTGGAAAGACAAAATCTCTCCTCTCCTCCAAGGGTGACAGCATGCCTGGGAGGATGGATCCCATGGAACTTGGATCCTAGACTTCATCTACTTCTTCCCTCTTCTTGCAGAAAGAATCTCCCTTCCAATCCCTGTGCCACGGAAGAGACGCCCTAGGCCTTCTCCCCGTCCTCAGACTGCACCTGATATGCCACCACAGCCACCGGTGCCACGGCCCCGCAGCAAACTAACAGAGGTAGCAATCTTGGCTCTGTTTGGAGTCACTTACCCAGGTGTGCTGGTTTCCTGCTCCTTCCACGTATTCTCCTGTACACGGTCCCAGGAGAACATCGTCTTTCTAGTTATCAGAAGGGAGAGTCCTTTCCTAGTGTCATTAGTTAAAAAGTGTAGTCAGGACCTTTGAGGAACTGAAAGCAGCATCTGATAGTTTGTGACTGACCTTGTCTTAAGGCACTTAGGAATGGGATCTGCCAAAGTGACCCCTTCAAAGGGCCCCTGCCTCTGACCTTGCTTTCATTCCCGCTTTCCCCCTCTCCCTGTTCTCAGTTCACTCCTTTTGATAACTTCCTGCACCCTTCTGGGCCTCGCCCTGTCTTGGGGACAGAGGAGCAGACTGGAGAAGAGGCAAAAATGAGGCAACTCAAGAGAGGAGCAACTCTCCGCTGGTTCAGAGAGACTCAAGCCCAGAAGGTCATGCAGGATGATGGGGCCTTTCCAAGCTGGCTGCATGGAATGATCAGCCGGAGGTGAGTATGGTGGACATGCGGGCCACAGTTTGGGCTGTGGCAGGCAGGCAGAAGCTGCTGTGTCCTTAGGAAGAATGTGTAGGTTGGATTCCCCTGGATTTGCTTCCTTAAGGAATGGGAGTGACATGCATAACCTTTCACTTTTAGGCTGTGAGCTTCAAACCGTTAGGGGGAAGCTTGGAGCTCCCTGTCACAGGATGCAACTGCTGAAACTTTACATGGGTCCAAGGAAAGACTGTGGACTTTTCTACTTCATAGAAAATAAATCCATTGTGTGTTCCTAAATACAGATCCAGTGCAGGAAAGGGAGGCTGGGAAAACACTTGAGGAAATACACATACGTGCTTGCCGTGTTCTGGACCATTTGCACAGACATGATATTGAATGAAGATGGACTTTTGGTCTGACTCATTATGACTATTCTCACATCTTTCAGTTTAGGTGAAATTACAGCAGGAGAATACAGAATTCAGTATTTACTTATTCTTGAAAGTTTTAAGAGGGGGTTTAGTGAGTACCCAATGGCAAGATTCACCAAAGCCCCCAGGTGCGGAAATAGAAGGCTTTTTTGTTGATACCTTTGCTCATCTAAGGAGGGTGCAGTGTAGGTGGAATTTATATCCCTTTAGGCTGGGAGACACATCCACACAGCCCTACCTTCTTGTGGAGATGACTGTGAACTCTCATGCTTTCTGGGGTGGGGGGAAACAACTTTATTTAAATGCCTGAAATTCTGCTACTGAGGTCTCGCACTTTACTCTCTTGGCTGAGCCAAGCACTGTTTCTTTCCAAGCGGTGTGACAATCAGGGAAATGCTGATTATACCAGTGATCAGATGAGAGCAAGGCAGTGGCGTTAGCCAGGTAGATGTCAGAGTTTCTGGCTACAGTTTTCCCTGGGTGCAAATTAATCTATGGTGTTGCATACTTGCTAACCACCAGTGTACCTTATTTAGGGGGACTTCTGTGGGGGCTCTGGTGCCAAATGTGCTTGTCATTTGAGCACTCTTGTCATCTTTTTCCAGTTTGTAACTTTTTTTCTGTTAAAGCTACAAGTCTTCTTTGGTCTTATTAGATTACAAATTGCTGAATTTTGTTGGCTTATCAGTGTGAACATTACTCAGAGACATTACACAGCACGTTAGCTTAGTAAAGGACACTACAGTAGCTGACAGCTCTTTGGTAGTTGCATTTTTTTTTTTTATTTAAAGATAATTAACAAGGCCCCCACCTGCATTACTGCTTTTGTCCACAGATCCAAGAATGCGTGAAAAACAACTAGCTCTGGGGAGACAAAACTGTCAGAGTTCAAATATAGGCTAGCTATGAGTACTTCACAATGAAGGACATGGCAGGTTCTCTGCCTGCAGATCCTTCCCAAAGACACTGAGGTTTGAAATGTTTTTGAAGTGCTGCTTCCTGGTGCTGGATTTAAGTCTCCATGCAGTAGTATACGCTCAACCACACGTAACAGAGCAGTCAGAGCAATCCCAAATTGCGCTGGTGATTTACAGTCACCTTTAGCCTAGAGCAAGGCACATGGCAAGCACAAAGCAGTGCTTTGTCCTTTGGGCAGAGAGGGGGAAGACCTCCTTCCAGCAGGAAGTAGGGATCCAGGGGGGTAAGCCCAGTTGGTGTTTTTCCACCTTGTGCTGAGCACCACTGACTCATAGCAATCCGCCTTCTTCTGTCAGCCCTGGAGCCTCGGAAAATGCACGTGCCCAACCTCCTCATCTCAGCAATGCTTTGTTATGTGCTCTGTGCTGGAAGGCAGCTGTTGCTATTGCACTCAGCAGACTGCTGGAGCAGGTTTGAAGCAGCACGGCTTGGAAAGGCTTTGTCTGAGAGTATTGTGCCTCCTGAGTACGCTAATGTATCCCTGCACTAGCAAGCCTGAGTCTGGAAACCTCTAGCTGGGAACTTACGGGGCAGATGTTGGCCTCCCTGTGGACTGGGAGCACTGCCATGGCAGCAAATGACATAGATTGGGAATCTCTGCACAGAGGCAGCTGCTCACTGTCTGCTGAAAAGTTCTTTCCTGCTTCCAGGGAAGCTGAAAACTTGCTGATTGACAAGCCTTTGGGTTGCTTCCTCGTTCGGATCAGCCAGAGCCGACCAGGCTACACCCTGACGTACAGGTAATGAACCTTGCCAAGAAGAAAAACGAAGGTCCTAAACTGAGCTATGTGTGGATGGAGGAGTTAGCCTTCTCCACAGAAGAGTCCATTGAGTATGATGCTCAGCCTGTTGTGAGTGCCTCAGTTTGGAGAAGCAGACAGGACACTTGCAGTCTGTCTCTTGCCAGAAACTATCTGTGGGTGGCGTGCTGCTTCTCCAAGGCATGCAGGATGCAGGTCCTGTTTGGGTTGTGTTACGTGGCTGAGGCAGCAAACCAGGGTAGAAGAGGCATCAACTGGAGCGCAGGAGACTAGAGGAGGGCCTGAGGAGAGGCAGAGTGTGCTGCAAGGTTATGGTCTTTGTACAGCATCAGGCAAGGGGTAGGGCAGAGTTGTAATGTGGATAATAGGCATAGGAAGCAGTATAGGCTGCTGGGGTTTGGATCCAGCTGCCTGGGTTGTCCTGCCCCTGTCACTGACTTTGGGGAAATTGCTGCTCCTCCAGCAACTGTTAGCACAGGGTGTGACGCTCCAGCATGGAAGATCTCCTGCATCTTTGCAATATTTGTTACTGTGGCTCCTGATCACACCTAGGCTCTTAAGATAAGCGCAGAAAGTGATGACTGGATCCTAGAGAGATGTTGTGGCCCCATGCCATGACTCTTTTCGGACTGTCCATCTCCCCAGGGGTGAAGGCCGCTGCAGACACTACATGATCGAGATGCAGCCCAACGCACGCTATGTGATCCTGGGAGAAGACCGGGCTCACGCATCACTCACCGAACTGGTTCGCTATCACCAGACTGTGGGCATCCAGCCCTTCATGGAGATACTGACAGTTCCCTGTGGGCAGGTGAGTGTTGAGGATTTGCAGCAGGAAAAGGGGATAGGGCATGGACTGTGCCCTGAGCTGAGAGAGTCACTGTGCCACTGTCTCTACTTCGGGTTCCCGCTGGGGGTGTCCTGCTCTAGCCAAGCAGCTTGGCCCCTTCTGCATGCACCAGGGAATGTGAATACCTGGGCAATGGGGAGTCCCAGGGTGGGGGCAGGCCTTGGCGGATGGGTGATGCCCTCCTAGCCCACGTTTGCCAGCAGTAATCACAGCTGGGTTTTCTGTGCTGCGCTGTTTGGGGCGTGTGGAGCATCTGCAAGCCACTGCTGAATCCACTCTTCTCTCCCTCAGAAAAGCAGCGAGAGTTTGGATTACGAAGACCTGGAGTGCCTCACACTGAGCTCCGCCGCGGCGGTGGAGGAGAGCGCTCGCGAGGAGCAGCCCTGTCCCTGTGGGCCTCCAGCCGGCAGGACCTCTCTGCAGGCAGGAGCAGCCGCGGTTCTCAAGTCTGTGTGGTTCAGGAGGACCAAGAATTGCCAAGAGCAACAGGGCGTAGACAAGAGCAGGACAAAGCCAAGCCTGGGCAAGGAGGGAGGCAGCCAGCGGGCCTTCCCTCGCCTTCACTCTTCCATACGCCTGGCAATGCAGGAAATCCAGCAGGTGAGCAGGGGCAGCTCCAGTCTTCCAGTACCACAGCCCCACCACGCACGGCCACTGTGGGACATGTGGAGCTGCCCTGCCCAGCGGCAGGAGAGAAGAGGCTGCCACAAGTAGTGCTCCTGGGTCACAGGTTTTATTCAGTGGTCTTGGGATCAAGACTGTTCATTGAAAGTGCCGGGCTTGGGGAGACCCTGGTAGAGGCTCACTGAGATGCCTAAAGAGAAATCCACAGCATGAGGGGCTGAGAAGCGGCCAGCAGCCCCGTTGATGCTCCCCTAATGCTGTCTCTCTGCTTCTCACTGCAGTTCTCTTCCGCTCCCTTGAATGGCTCCTGTACAGAGCTGCAGTCAAGCTCGCAGCGTTGAGAATGTACAGCCCAAGTGACACGGTAAGAGGAGACCACACACAGGAGGGCAGACAGGAATTGCAGCTTCCCCAGGAAATGGAGGCACAGGGGGGCTCTTTCCTGTCCTACGTGCTCCACCTGGAGCAAATCTTAGCCACCAACTACTTAGAAATAGAGCAGGAAAAATAGAGGGCAGCTGCCAGCTTCCATTCCAGGGCTGCAAAGAGACCAGTGGCAGAAGGAAGCTGGGAAAAATGGGAACAATCAGCATCAGGTTGTGGTCCCAGCACCTGTGGTACACAGTGTGCTTGCAGTACAATAACGAGGCTGCTGGAGGGAGCTCACAGTTTGTTAGAGACTGCAGGTCAGGGGCCTGGGGCTGGAAGGAGTACTATCAGAAAGCATATCTGCACACTACAGTAGTCAGCTGCAATGGCTTAATGTTGTGAAGAGAGGCACGCATCAGAAGCAGATGCTGGGCAGAGAGCCTTGGGGGGTAGCAGAAGCAATGAGCCAAAGGCAAGAGAACATAAGGAAAGGCAGCAGTCTATAAGGATGTCTATGAGGGCTTTAAGGGCTTTAAACAAGGTCTCAGCAGCTGGAGACACAGCTGGTTACTGAGGCTGTAACGTACTGGGTGGATTAGAGGAGTATATGGGGGGGCCAGGAAGGGCCTTCTGACACAGCTGGCTATGCCCAACGTGTTAATTGCCTGCAGCATCTAGTGGATGCGCAGCTCCCTTGTGCAGCCAGTGGGCTCGGTCCCTGCCCCGTTCAGTTGCTGAAGCCAGAAGGAAGCAGTTGTGGGGCTGTTGTACACCTCTGGAGAGACCTGGGAGTGACAGGGATCAGACAAGCGTGCTGTTGGCCACAGACTCACTGCGGGGCTTGCAGCCCTGCGAAGGGATGGCAGTTTCCTGCGTGGCTCGGCTCCCACGAATTCATGTTGGAGCAAAGCTTTTTAGCTGGGACCCATCTTGTCTTCCTCTTGATGGCTGAGAAAGGCCTCTCCCTGAAGACTCAATTGCTTCATTCCTGTATTTGGGTATTAATGTACCCAGAGGATGCTTCTTGTACCTGAGGTTAGGCAGAAGACAGATGAAACCTGGGGGATCCGCCTAGATGATTGCAAGCGTGTTGTATTGGGACTTCTGAATGGAGCCCTCCTCTCACGTCCACCACTGAGTTGTGTTTCCTGACTTTTTGCAGGTCACAGTGACTCAGCCCTATCCTCTTCCAGTGCTGCTGGGCCTTGCATAACTGGGTGAACATATCCAGACGTACAGTAGCCTTCTTTTTTTTTTTTTTCCATTTTTTGCTGCACCCAGCTGGCCCTGTGCCTTTGGGCAGGACTCCTGCAGAAATGAATGTTTCTTCAGCTCTCAGATGGTCTCAGTGGCTGAGACTACAGTATCTGGATCATCCTGGCAAAGGGGAGAGGATGGGAACAGTCACACTGCACAGATCCACGGTGCCTGACAGCCTGCGTGTCAATACCTTAACGTGCCTGGAGACCCCTCATCTCGCGCTGTTAATAGTCACAAACTGGATATCTCGCACCAGCGTGTTCACTCACAGCTGTACTGATTTCCTACCTGTTTCTCCTCAAGTCCTGTCTCTCTTTTGGTCCTGTGTATCTGCTGCTTTGGGTGCTAAGGGAAGCTGGGCTCAGGCTTGGGAGGTAAGGAATGAAACTGCTGTGTCCTTTTAGTTGAATGCAGGAGTACTTGAACAGGAGCTGAGACAAGGGACAAGAAGACCTTTCCGCAGAGTGAATTTCCTGCCCTTGCATCAGTGTTGCCCTGGCATGCTGCTTCCCATCCCTCAGCCAGAGCTCAAGTGAAAGAATCACTGGTGAAAATCTTTTGTTCATCTGCAAGTCTGGGAATCACTGCAAATCCGGGCTGCAGAATATGCTTCTTTACACTGAGGGGAGGGGGCTTGGGAACGTACAGGACCATGCTACTTGTTATGTGATTTTCTACCTTTAAAAAAGTTCTCTTTTCAATTAAGTTCTTCCTGTTAGAAGCTCAGCGTTTTCTTTGTGCCTGTTGCCTGCAGTCAGTTTCACCATGGACTGCAAAGGGAGGAGAACACCTAACAGCTCCTGTGAACGGTAGGCACAGGATCTTCTCAGAAGACTGGTAACTGCAGCAGGACTTGACCTCTGAGGAGCTCAATGCCGACCTGTCCATGCCTGCGTAACGGCCAGCACCTGCCCACATGTTGATGGCACCTGAGATGCGTGGTGGCTTCCAGATGCTGACACCAAGCGCCAGGGAGCTTGCCCCTCTGCCCCTCACGTGTGGCAGTTGCAGGGTCCTGGCAAAGGTTCCCATTTGCCTCCGCTGGGGCATTAGGATAGGTGACAGCTATGACATGGCCACTTGAGTCCGTGCCAGGTGGCACATGTGCAGCTCCTCAGGCAGTGCTTTGCTCCAGCTTGCCTGCCATGGCCTGGGTATTTCCAGTGCAGGGCTGTCCTGCACTGATGTACCCTTCAGCAATGCAGCTGCCAGCTCACCAGGGAATAGAGTCATGCACTGTTGGGTTTTATGTTGGGACAAGCAGTGTTAAAAAGCAAGCAGGTTGCTGCCCAGATTTGCTGAAGGGATCTAGGAAAAAGGTACAGCCCCATGGAGCTGAGCCAGGGAAAGCTATCACAGACCTTTGCTTTCTCCCTTGTGCTGCGCGCTGCTGAGCGCTGTGGTTTAAGGAAGGGGCAGCGTGGTCAAGAGGCTTGGCCGCGTTATCACTGCAGGTTACTTCTGAACATGCAAAGTGTCTCAGTGGGAGAAGCTAAAGGTTCATGGGCCAGTAATCCTGGTGCACAGCTGCCACCTGTAACAGTGCTCTACCCCCGTGCAAACTCATCTCCCTGCGTGTGCCCTGGGTGAGAGCACCCTGCACGGAGCTACCTCGGTGCTTCCCCGGGCAGATCCCTCTGCACAGGAGGACAGCACCACAATGCACCCTTCCTGAGACACAAGTGCTGCCTCATCCCTGTCACACAGGCTCAAGCTGCAGCCAGAGAAGCTTGTTAATGTGATACAAGGTGCTTGTGTCTCTGCCTTTAACCGTGGGGCTATTTCTCTTCCCTTCCAGCAGGTCTGAGCGTTAGCACTGAGCTGCGCTGGGTCACAAGGGAATGCTGCTGGGAACCAGGCAGGGAAATGGTGGTTGTTTCAGCCTAATGTCCCGGCTCTTCCCAGCACTGCCTTGCAGCATTAACACACCTTTTCTCTTCCTCATGCTGGGTTTTGGCAGCTGCTTTGAGGCTGTTCAGGACAGAACTAGTCCAGGCAGTCCAAGGCTGCTGTTTGCAGAGTCTTCCTGGCTAAGCCTAGGGGCGTTTTCTGGGCAGCCTTGGCCCCTGTGTCAATGTTCTCCGTGGCTTCCTCCACTGCTGGGCAGCTGCAAAGCCTTCCTTCTGGGCAGCACGTAGAGCTGCATCATTGCCCAGACATTTCTAAGAACTCTCATGCACAGAAATGAGACGTGAGAAATGCATTTCAGGAACCGAACTGCTGTGTAACTCTTTCCTAGTTCCTGTGCCACAGAGCGTGGTGTAAACCCAGGGCTAAGATCCAGCTGCAAACCACTGTTGTGCTGTAGCGCGGCAGGGATGATGCTGAGCCGAGGAGGGTGGTGAAGAGCTTTTCCCGCAGCAGCTGCCTCCAGTACTTCCTGGGAACTGGCGCAGGCACAGCTCACAGGTGGTGCTGAGGGGAACGACATCAGGGGAGGGCCGGGACTCCTCTGCTGCCCGTGTGTGGCATGTCTCCTGGCAAGCTTCCCCAAACCAGAGCAGGTGGATCACAGATTTCTTTTGCCTCTGGTTCAGGGGGTGGGAAGTAGAATCACTGCGTGGGTAGCCAGGGACCTGGCATGGACCCGAGCAGCGTGCCTGGGCTGGCAGGATGGGCTTCTTCCACATGTCCTGCTCTTTCTGTGACATGGTGGCAGGACACCAAGGGAAGAGGAGGGTGAGAAGCTGCTAGGCTGAGAAAGTTATGCAGCACTGGAGGCACTGGGGTGAGATCTACGGGGCTCTGGCTTCCAGGGCGTGGGGAGCTGGGCAGAGCCTGTACCCGGGGAAGGCAGGGAGAACAGAGAAGGATCTGCTGTCCGCAGGAGCGAGAACTAGAAGTGCTGGAGGGACCCATGGGTTTGGAGGCTGGGGAGGAATTTTATCTCATAATCTGAACAGAGAAGAGAAGGTGAATAGAGACAGGCTGATTAATGCTGTGGGAGAAGGCTAATGTCCTCAGTCTTAGTTAAATTCAGAAGTTCGCTTGGGTGGGGGCTGCCTGGGACTCTGTGCAGCATCCAGACTACCAGGTCCTGATCTCAACCAAGGTCCTTACCTAGCCTGGATTACCGTGAGCCTCATCTGAACTGGAAAAAGGGCCTGAGTTACCCAAGCCAGCAGCTTGGATAATTTGTGGCCCTTGTCAGGACGCAGCACTGCAGAACTAATGGCAGAACTGGAGAATGCATGACAGCACTACCTGGTAAATCCTAGGTTGGGCTTGCTTCAAAAGGGAAGGAAAAGTGCCTGCTGCATCAGATCTTTTTTTTTTTCTTGTTCTTTTCTGCCATGTTAGAGTCTTACTAAATACCTGGTAACTAAGCAGGTGTTTGCTTCTGTACTGCAGTGAAGTCTCAGTTCACCCCTCGTTGCGATAAGCTGTGCACAACATTTTGTTTTCTTTCACACCAGAGCCTGCTCTTTCCAACCTTTCCATCATTCTCAAAGCTCTTCCCAACACCTCCTCTGTGCCCTGCGCACCTGGAGGCAGGGTCCCTGCAGCAGTTGCCCTGCATGGGGGCACGATGGGCCTTGGTGCAGCGAGCTCCCCACAGCTGGAGGAGCTGGGGGTCCCTGGCTGAGCCTTGTTGCTGTCTGTGTGCTTCAGTGCGCCCTTTAGAGAGCTTCCCTTACCTGCCTCCCTGGTTTTGCAGAAGGGTTTTGCAATGTTTCAGCTCATCACCTCTAGGCGAAGACCAGCCTTGGTCTGGCCAAACTAAGGCTCTGGGATGTCTTTGGCCATTGAGGTATCTGGCCAGCAGCTCATCATCAGGCTAGCTAAAACAGAGACTTTCTTTTCCCCTTCCATTCTCAACCCTTCTTGCTCCCCCTTTCTCCCAGCTCTGCTTTTTCCTCATCTCTCATCAGTCTGGCCATCAACTTTAAGGTAGATTTGAGGTTTAGAAACATGAATCTCTGACCCAAGAACCGGTACAGCTCGTAATCTGTTTTCACAAAACTGGCAGCCCTGGTGTTGTTTGCTTTCTTCCTGGAAAACGTTATGGTGTGTGTTGACATGTTTCCTTCCACAGATGTGTTTTAAAGACCCATTTGGCCCTCAGCCCAGAAAAGGCTCTCCACACTGCCCTTAGTCTCATGCTAGGTTATGTCAAGTGACTGTGGAGTGCTGTAACAGCACCTCTGAGATATGGCCTTTCCCATCTTCTAGTCAATGCTACTGTGCAGATTAGGTGCTTGCAAGGTGAGCCGTGGCTTTGCAGCAACATTTAGGTCAGGCTGTTTGGCCAGGGCTTTGCTTCTCAGCTAGCTCCTCTTGGTGCATCACAAGAGCATAGGAACCGCTCTCTGGGATATAGGGGTCAAACCTGCCATCGATCCTGGCTGTGACAGTGGCCAATGGGGTATGCTTGGAGCAGACTGAAGAGCAGCGTAGGCAAAAGGCAATGCTTCCTCTGGTATGTGTTTCCAGCAATATTCACTTTAGTCATACTCTGAACAAAGTAGCCTTACCTCTACCCTTACCTCTCACCTCTCCTCTAGGGACCTCCAGATCCCGTTCTGCAGGGCTGCTCTCCAGCCTCTTGTCCCCCGGTCTGTACGTATAGCCAGGGTTGTCCTGTCCCAGGTGCAGAATCTGGCACTTGCTCTTCTTAATCTTCATATTGTTGGTGATTGCCCAGCCCTCTGATTTGTCTAGATCTCTCTGCAAGGCCTCTCTACCCTCAGTGGAGTCAACTGCTCCTCCCAATTTAGTGTCATCCACAAATTCCTTAAGTTCATAGCTTCTAGTGAAGAAGTACTTAAATTTGTTTGGTTTTTAACCTGCTATGCCATTATTTAATCAATATGCGCTGGTTTCTGTGCTATACAACATGACAAATGTTTTCAAAACACCTCCCTCGCTGCACATGATCTTGCACACATCTGTTTCTCTCCCTCGGTTGTCTTCTATGTCCTTTGCATTTGATTTTCCTTCTTCCATTTGATTTTCCTTCTCTCCTTTTCTGCCCCTTCTTAATTTTGCTGTATCTTCCCTGAGAGGGAAGGGAGGAAACACAGAGCCAACCCCCAGGCCACCTCTCTGATGGGGGTAACTGGTCCGAGCTCTCTCCTCGTGCACACAGAGCTTCTCCTTGTAAATCACTTTACATCCACCAGCACTGACTTCATGTGTCATTTTATCGTCCAGCCATTCATTGTGACAGCTCTCTTGAAGTCTGCAGTGAGCGTTCATTTTAACTATACTTAGTACCTCAGTCTGACCGGGAAGTTTTGTCCCGTCACTGCTCACACCCTTTCCCAGACCATTTATGAATACAGCAGAAAGCACAAGCCCTAGTACAGCCCCTGGTGGGGCAGCACCGGTAACTTTCCTCTGTGTTAAGCACTGACCATTTTCCACTCACCATCTTCTGCCCTGTTATTAACCACGAGAACGAGCATGCTGTAGGGAAGATGGATTAAAGACATTCAGTGGATGACCTTGCTGAAAGCATTTTGGGCATCCAGGTACAGTATATCCAGCTGCCCAGCCACATCCATGGGACAGGATTCCTGACTCCCTCAAGGAGCGACGTGACTTCTTTCCCAGAGCGGGGTTGTTTCTTCCCACTTCACCCCACTCCTCTGCATGCCCAGGAGGGCTGTTCCTAATTCCCAGCGTGGAACTCAGATTTAAAAGCCACAGATCTGCAGGCTCACCTGAAGCCCTTAAAAAAAACAAAAGCCCATCCCTGGCATCTCGTTTGCCTCCTGTCACTCCTCTGGTTAAGCAACAGGTTGCATGACCCAGAGCAGCTGAGAGATCTGTGTTTGGGTTCCTCCACAGCTCTTGGATAAATGCCATCTATGTCACTTACTGACTGTGTTATTAATTTGTGTTGAAACATATCTGCCAACGCTTTTGCTTGAAGCAAGTTGTCACATTCATCCCCATAAAAAGAGGTTTCAGTGTGGGAATTTCCCGTAGCTCATTGACAGTGTGGATAACTCGCTGTGTCTTTCCGCTGTGCCTCTATCTTCTCTGAACGACGCTTTCGTGCCTCTATTATCTGTTGACTCACTGGCAAGCTTCCAGTGTGATTCTTTTGTGTGTTGTTGTGGAGTGTGCTTTTTTAGTTTTTCAGCTCTAATAACTTATCGCTCTAACGGACTCTGTTATGGTTTTCCATTTAGTTTGTTGTGGTTAGTCTCCTTCAGAGAATTTCAGGAGGTTTGAGGCATGACAAAGGGCACGTCGTCTCTTGCAATATGGCTTACTTATCCTTTTTGCGTGCTAATTCAGTTCCTTAGTACTAACCTGGAGTTCACAGAATCCTTTAGGTTGGAAGAGACCTTGAAGATCACCTAGTCCAACCTATGACCTAACACTAACAAGCCTTCCGCTAGACCATGTCGCTAAGCTCTACATCTAAACATCTTTTAAATACATCCAGGGATGGATTTCGCTGGAAACCTACAAGGAAATCGTGTCCTATTTCCCACCTTCCTGTCTCTTGCAGACAGCTTTACACAGCAGGTTACACACCACTTAAGATTTCAGCAGTTTCACCTTGAGCTCCTTTGGAGATGCTTTGGAGGAGGTTGGGACATAAAGCATCCAAAGAAGGTGCAGGATTAAAGTTTGCACCATGGCCCCGCACCCAGCAACAAAATATGGCCAATCCTCAGCGCCTTCTGTGATGCTTTCACACCTGAGGGAGGCTCCTGGCATTTACTGACCTCGCTATCATTGCATTTGGGGATGCTGCTGACTACAGACCTGCAGGTGGGCACTTTGCAGCAAGGACCCTGGAGGAAGCACCGAGTTTCTGAGGCTCACAGCTGCTCTGGGACAGGGCAGGCTGGGCCGGAGGGTTTTCAGCTTGGGTTTTGGTCTGAGCATCGAGCTTGCTGTGTCCAGGGTGAGTTCTTAGCATCACAGATCACGGTGGTTGACAGCCTGGGGAACCCCGGGTGCAGCATGGATTTTGTTCCCAAAGCTACTTGGCTTCCTGTGAAGCAAAAAAAAAAAAAACATTTGGCAAATCAGGATTCTGGCAAATTGGGAAGAAAGACCACTTCACAGTGTCATGAGACTTAAGAGAGTGTTTCCAAGGCTTTCTCCCGCTGCTTTTGTGCCTCAGAGGTGTCCACCAGCAACTGAGCCCTGCCGTGGCCTGCGTGGCGAGCATCAGCACAGCTGCTGAACCTCTGCCAAAGGCATCATCTCACCCAAATATTATCCGGGCTGGAACGGCAGCAACCACACAGCAAGGGCTGGCCGAGCTGAGGGCACGCCAGCCTCACCCAGCAGCATGACTGTGCTGCGAGGAGGAGGAGGAGAGCAGGGGAGATAAACTCCCTAATGCCGAAGTTGCACGGGGCAGGCGTTAGCGTGGGCACCGCTCGGCCAGGAGCAAGGGGCACCACGTGGCCTCTGCGCTGAGCCGCACGGGCATCCGGGTGCACAATCCCCATGCTGATGGGGATTTGGGATGGAATTGCATGGAGTTGCTTCAGCTTGCAGGTTTGCTCGAGTAGGTTCTTAACTTGCTCAAGTAGGCTCTTGTGAAAAAGCAGCTGAGCTTCTTGTGTCCTAGAAGCTATAAAGATGTTTACTGTGTTTTGGGTGTGGATAGAGCCACCTCTGCATCTTCGCATCCGCGGCGTGGTTAATCTACAAACCATCCTCAAACAAGGGAGAGCTGGAGGTTCGGAGGGGACTTTGTAATTGAGATAGTGCTGCAAAATGTGACCCTGTGTCGTGGCCAGTGACATTCAGTAACATTTGCCTTTAGCTTTCAATTGCATTTTTGTCCTGGTTTTGTCCAAATTAAGGTGCTTCTGTTCTGGTTCCCGGTAACTAAGTGCAGAACTTCCAGCTCAAGTTCCACTTCTCCCTAACTAAATTTTCCATTCCTCTGAAACCTATTTCAGAGGAAGAAAAGAGGAAGCCTCTCTGGGAGCATCAAGGCTGGTGCCGTCAGCCCGCCTAGCCTGTGCGTCCTCCAGCTCTGCAGCTCCTGCGACGTGCTGCAAACGCCGGCCGTTCCTCTGGTCCCGGGGTGGAGGAAACTTGGCCGGCTTTCAGCCAGATGGCTAATGGCTGGGAGGGGGGACGGCAGCGCTAACGCTGCACCAAAAGCTTAGCGCATTCCAAAATCATGTGCTCCACGTGACAGCACTAATGCTCCCCTTCAGCGGCTCATTTGGGATTCTGTTAAAAACACAGTTGTCTGACAAGTTCCCAGAGCTCGTCACTGCTCTTCTGATCCTCTTGTTCCCTCGTGGTTCTGCTGCAGCAAGGGTGAGAGGCCAGGTCATAGGCTCTGTGTGGGGCTTAGGGGCACCCCTGCTGCCCCCCAGCATCAGCCTGGCCGGGGGGCAAGGACACGATGCCACTGAGGATGCCCCACCAACATGCGGGACCCAGCAGTCCCAGCTTTGGGTTTTTTTCCTCATTTTTTGGCTGGGGTTTGCTAACTTCAGGTTTTCTCTGACAGATTTTTATCCTCCGTGGAGGATACAGTTTGGGAAAAAAGCTGGTCTGCAGTTTAATAATGAATGGCCCAGGTTTCTCTGCAGTCCTGCTTGAAAAACAGCAGCCTGTGCCTGTGACTTTGCAGTTATGCAGGTTTTGTACTTAACGTGACACGTTTTGTTTTGCAGATCTTTTCTGCTTGCTCTTCCCATACATTTATATATATATATATATAATAGTGATGTTGTTCTTTGTTCTTTCCAAGTTTCAGTGATGAACATCTTTGTTCAACTTTATCTTCTCGCTGTGTTCATGCAGGTTTGTTTTACTGTGTGCCAGAGCAATTTTCACTTGGATGAGTCCCTCCCCAGCCTCTCCCCAGTCCAAACCTGTCGAGCTGCTCTTCCTTTGCTCCCTACGTGTAAAACATATCCCTTTCTGTAGGGACTGCTGCCCAAGGAGATGGTTGATCTAGTTGGATTTGAGTAGGAGAGGAACGTGTGCTGTTTGCAGAGGGATTTTCTTAGGCACTTGGGGTCTGTCTTTAGGTTTTGGCTCGCAGCATGTTTCCCCAGAGCTTTGGATTGGCGAAGTCCTACCTCTGCCCGCCTGGCAGGAGCTGAAAGGTCTGGAGCTCCTTGCAAGGAACAATGTCAGGTTGGATCGGATACAAAGGGTGTCCATCTCTCTTGAGTGCTCCATGCATATAATGTCCATCGAGGATGGCGGTTGGATATAGCACCAAGAGCTCTTCTGCGGGAAGAGCTGGATAAATGAGGTTCTGTGATTGCCTGATCTAATGACACTTAATTTGTTGTTGCAAAGAAAATGGGATCTGACATGTCAGACAAATAAAATGCTGGAAAACTGATTGTGGGAGGAAGGAATTACCAGCACCTAATGTAAGCAATCCCATATTCTCCGCATTCCTGCTGTAATTACACCTAATAGAGAAGAGTCTCTGTGTAACAAGAAGCTCTAAATTGCCACCAGGAAAGGAGTTATCAGTTCACGGTGCTATCAGTCATAAACCCAGAACAGACTACAGCCCTCAGATGGCCCAGGGGAAGGCTTACATGCAGCCTCACCACACCGAACAAGGCTTCCTCCCGGGGCTGGCCTGGGTCCCTGTGGCCAGGCCGTGCTTGTTGGCTCTGCTGCTGTCTGGTGGCTTGTGGCAGCTCAATCTTCTGGCTCCTCAGACCACCCACTCGAGGCCATGGGCACAGCCCTCTGGGGCAGGCAGATGCTGAAGACTTGCTGCTGTCAAGGGTCTGGGGGCCGGTTTGCTTTCGACAATTAAAATTGTCATTTTAACGTAAGTTCTGCAGGGGTTTAACACTAAGTCACAGAGGTCAAGGCGTTCACGGGAGCTGTGGGGCTGGAGGTCTTGTGCTCCTGCTGCCGTTCTCCATGCAGCACCATCCAGCCCTTCGCCTGGGCTATTTCGGTGGTTCTGCAGCCTATGCCAGGTGCCCTGGGCCACCTCCTCGCTCAGGGCCAGTCTCCTGCCTCGGTGGCTCTGGGTTGTCCTGGCGTCCCCTGAGCGGCTGTAGGAACTGGTTGCTCCTATGAGCACTGTGCAGAGCATCTGCCCCACTTCTGCTCCCCTGGGCAGCTGCGTGCCTATCACCCACGCGTCTCTCCTGCGAGCACGTTGCCGCAACACCTGCACAGATTTGCAGTCTTGCTGCATGGGGCTCTTCCACTTGCCTGGCAGGTCAGGGTGGGTGGACGCTGGTGTCATGCAGAGCTGTGTGTTTTCTCTTGCTGCCCTCGATTCCCTCCATCTTGTGTTCCTGCCCGGGGCAGCAGCATTGGTTACGTTTACCACGGGATGCTGCAGCATGCCCTGAGCCCCTGCCCACACGTCGTCCACGTGAGCTTCTGTTGTCCTTGCCCACGTGGAGATGCAGTGAGAAAGCGTCCCAGGGGAGGCCGGTGCCTGCTGTTAGCATTCAAAGCAAGGGATGCCTGGTCTGGAGCACGTCGGCAGATAAACTGATGCTAAAAAAAAAAAAAAGTCATGAGAGGTTATGAAGGGTTTCAGGTAAGAAAGTTCTGGGAAAGTACTTCACAGAGAGCTGCATGGGGTCAGGTCCCCAGCTGCTGTATGAGCATCCTAAGAGCTCTCCTAGTGCATTCTGCTGGCAGCATCAGCTTCCTTAGACATCACATGTGCTGGGAGTCAACGTGACTGAAGAGGAGATCCAGGCAGAACTGGGTCAGGGACCTGCAAGGGCCAGCTTGGTTGACAGAGATGGTTTGGTGAGCTAATAGGGCTGTAGGAAGATTTGTTAGGGAGTCCTCTGATTCTGCAGGAGGGAGAAATACTGGCTGGCCTCTAACACGATGGTGGGGTACAGGTAGGTGTCCCCAGACTTTGCTCGGTGGCCTTGTGCCTCCAACAGGGAGTCCCAGCTGAGCTCTGCAGCCCTGGGACACCCCAAGCCCTTGTGCTCAGGGGCTGCTTCCTGCAGCTCGGGGTCAGCGCTGCCGAGTAACATCCCTTCTGCCTTGCGCTGCTGCCAGCCAAAAGGCATGGATTAGGGGAGCGAAGGAACCCGGTGCATGTGACATCAAGGCCCTGCCAAGAAACCTGGGAAACAAAATGATTTTGCCAGAGCACCTTGGTTGGGCAGTATGCCAGCCCTAAATGCAGATCTTAAGCCCAGGAAAAGCAGGAGGAGGGCAGGAAGGGGCAGAACCAGCTTGGGATAAACAGCAGCTTACAAACAGATGCTTTGGTGAATTGAGACATCCTCACTTCCTCGGGAGGAGCCCCTCTCCCAGGAGTCATCAGTGCCATCAGTGTCGCGTGGCTGTGAGTGGGAGTGAGACAAGGAGCAACTGGCTCAGATGCTTCCCTGCTGCCCTGCACCCCGTGTCCTGCTCCAGTTGTCATCCAAATTCTGTGCCGGCCCCTCCACCCTTCACTTTCAGGAAGATGCTCCTCGGAAGTTGTGCAAGGGCCTCTTCAGGAACTGCAGCCCTTACTGCTGTCTTTGCTACCAGCAGCACGTTTCTATAAAGCTCCCACCCCCCTCCTTCACTGCCCCAGCTCATGCTGTGCTGCCGATCACGTCCACCCCAATACCCCGCTGGCACGGTTATCTGTGGGTTTTATCTCCCAGCAATGCATGCAATGTTATTGTGCTAAAAAGAAAACAAAGCCTAATCCATTTTAAATTAAAACAGCGCCCCGGTGTCATGCAACGGATGCAAACACGGTCTGGCCGCGCAGTCCTGCGTGCAACGCGAGGGGCTCACCCCAGAGGGGCTCGGCTGCCCGCTCTGCTCCCCATGGAATTCAGGCTGGGGGCTGGCTTGCACGGGACCCCCTGGTCCGAAGCCTCTGGGCTCTCCTAAAGAGCTGCATGGCTTTGGGTGAGGGGCGAAGCATTGCCATGTGCCAGAAATTAGCAGCAGATAGAAAACAGAGAGGATAGAAATGTCTGTGATCCTTCTGTTGTGGTACAAGGCTGCTGTAGAGCCTTGGCCAAGTCTTTATGAAGCCTCTAACGGTCTGAAGAAGTGGGGAGCAAGGGGACAGCACTTGCAAAGCAGGGCACTTTTGGCCCAAGAGACCATTTTTGGTTATAGTGCTTGTGTTGTGAGAAATTTGTTTCCATGACGGCCGCTCCCAGCAGCATTTGTCCCCCAGCAATAGCACGGAGCCGCTCAGCGGGCAAGGCTGGTCCTGGGGGCTGCTGCCGAGTGGGAGCGCCTGCCAGCCCTTCTCCAGGGCATTTGGGTTCCAGCTGACCTCTGCATGGACGTTGGCTCCATCCTCTTCTCCCTGAATCTAGCAAAATGAGAAAAACTTCATCCCATTGTGAAATGGGACATGCCATGTCCCGGCCACCTCCCTGTGCTGGGCAGAGCCGCTCGGCTCGTTTGATCCTACAGCTCTTTTCTCTTTGCGCTATTGTGCAGCCGTCATGGGTACGGGCTTCACCCAGCAACAGCCGTGTTGCGGCAAGCCTTGCCGGGGGAGATTTCCCCGCAAATCCCTCCTGACATCCCTGCCTGCCCGCTCTCTCGCTGCTTGCCGCTGCGTGCAGGAGGGCCTGGCCCCTCTTGAGCTGCAGAAGATCAAGGCCAGCACATACTGGTGGGACTTGAGACCTGTAAGCTTTTAGAAGCCTGATTCAGGTGACTAAGCCAGGTGGCAATGAGTAAAAGTCATCGAGTTTGAGCACCGCATCTCTGCACCTGACCAGCGCCCTGCTGCGAAAGACCCGGCGTCCGTCCGGGGCTGTCTGTCTCCTATTTTCTGGCTGCCGGCTTCCATGCAGGCAGCACCTGAGCCTGGCTCAGCGTGTGCGGATTTTTGGCGATGGGAAGGCTGAACGTTTACCCCACCTCGTGACATGTGCTGCTGGGCTGGTGGCAGGACCTGAGGTCTGCAGAGACCGGTCCTGGCTGGGGGCTATCTCCGTTTTGGAGGTTAATACACGGGGCCCCTGGTGAACCCCCAGCTGTGCTCAAAAGCTGGGAAAGTGATGATGAACTACGAGGCCTGAGTGACCTGGATCTCTCTGAAAGCATGGGCCATGAAAGCCAAGCAGGCGGGCATGGGGCAGGCTTAGGAAATGAGGGAGTTTTTCCTGGAAATCCGTGTACTGGAAAACGATTTGTCCTAAAAGCAGAATGGCATTAATTCCTACCAGGCTGCTGTGCCAGGAGGAGCTGATGTTTTTCCAGCTGAGGATCCTGCATCAGTTAGTGGGAACAGGGCAGAGATTCTGCCTTTGCATGCAGTTTTGGTGAGGCTGAGGCTGACGTAAAGGTGCTCTTCTGGAGTCCGCATTTCTGAAGTAACTTTAGTGGAAAATTGGAGAAGGCACAGGAAAAAAATTACAGACTGCTCTAAGGCTGGGAAAGTGCCCTCTAGAGAGAGATTTAAAGGGCTTCAGGCAATGAGTTTATTAAGGTGGCTACTGAGAGGTTCTTTGGTTAGGATATGGGAAACTACACCGGGGCTGGTTCAGGATCCTGAACTAACAGCAAGGCAGAACAAGAACCAACGGCACGGTGTTAGAATTGGATTAAAGCAAAACAGACCCCAAGCATGTCAGTTCAACACCGAGGGAGACCGTGCACTGGGGGGGATTCCTAAGTGAATTCCTACGCTTCCCTGAGTTTTTGGAGCTCTGTCACTTGAAGGTTTCTGATCAAACTGGCTATTTCCCACAAGCAGTGACTTAGTCACACACAAGCTGCTGGGCTCGGTACCAGGGGTGACTGCATGCGGCGGTGCACAGCCAGGCAGAATACTCCAGCGAGTCTCCTTGCAGCTGCAAGTCTGTAGCCACAAACTCCCCTGCTTGTTCTGCCACAGGGGCATCCTACCCCTCATCCCAGGTGCTTTCTATTTCGTTTGAGCTGCTTTAGGTCAATAAGACTCTATCACAGGAACTCAGAGTTGTTATTTCTAACTTTCTGCCCCACAAATTCCCCTTCCTTTGGATGTCTGGCTTGTGATCATATGGTCTTAGGGGAGGTTTTCTTAGTCTGTCTCCCTTTTTGGAGGAGCTATTTAGGAAGAACAATTCACCATGCAGGACAATGCCAGTGATCTGAGTAGTTCTAACCATCACCAATCAAACCCCATGTAATGAATCATGTTTGGTTTTTAGGAGTATGTACTTTGCAGATCTGGGAAAATGTTTACCAGGAAGCATTTCACAACTTTCTGTAAATCACAGGCAAGATCCTCAACTCTGCTCATTTCTTATTCATTGAGACGTCATTTCTCTTTCCCTAATGCCAGTTCACACTGGGGCAACAGAAGTGGGAGTAACATTGTAGTTTCCTGTGACTATAACACACTCCAGAGTTTGCTAGTGGCTTCTAACAAAAGATATTTGCACCAGGCACTTGCTCACTCAATTTAAACACCCAAGCCACCAGCCAGAGTTGGTGGTCATTAACATTGTTTCTTAGGTGGGTTGTAATAGGAAATTATTGTATAAAAGGTGGCTACTGAAAATAACTTTATATCGAATGATAAAAAAAAATAATTAAATAAAGCAGAAGGTTAAAAATGTTTACAATCAAGATTCTTAATTTCAAGGACAACAGTTAGAGGGAAACATATGGAAATTAGTTAATGAAGCCACCTGGATTGAGACGCGTGAGGACTTGGCACAGAATAAAGATTGGCATGGCTTTTTCTTTTGCTTACTTAGTACAGAAGATGTCTGAAACTTGTAAATATTTTAGGGGGTGACTCCAGCCCTCAGTGGTTGTATAACTACGGTGAATGGTTCTAAGAATGAACAAAGACTCTGCTAGCAGTAGTAAAAGCAGCAGATCAGCAAAGGAGCTTGTAGCTTGGTGGTGAACATGTGCATGGAAAACCTGGGAACTGTTCCCAGTCAAGACCCTACAAAGGAAACTCTAAGACACCACAGAAAGGTCTTCGGTAGTATCTGAAGGGGACAGGGGAAACAACAGAGGGGAGATGGCTACTGTGTAAAGATGAAAAATCAGACTTCAGGTGTAACTCCCAAACAGAACGAGTGTTTGCTAGACGCGGGCACAGAAGCAGAGGACCCATCAAAAGCAAGTATAAGAACAGACCACCCCATCCAGAATAAAGCTCAGAGACTAGGGCGTTCAGGTAGGTCTGAGTTCACAACCTGAGAGCTGGAAGAACCAGCGCTCAGCTCACAGGTCTGGTGTCCAGCTGGAAGTGGTGCCACTCGAGGAGACAATAATAGGTGTACCTCACTTTCAGTGGAGAAAAGGGAGCTGGGTGTCTTCAAATGAAGGAAAGTTATAGAATAAGCAGGAAGAAGGCTAAAATTGAATACAGACTTGCTAAAATGATTTTGTACCAAACTAGCATTTTTTTCTGCATGAAGGAAGTGTTTTGGGTTACTTTACCAGGATTTCAATAAGTTACTTGATATAATTTCAGGTGCGAGTATTAACTAAAGAGGACAATCTGTACTGTAAACATTCAATAAAACAGGGAGAAATCATAGGTTATCTCAAGAAAAGAGGCATTGATCAGTAAAAAAGATATTCCTGAAGTTCCTTAAAGATTGGCTTTTGGACCCACTTTCACAAATGTTATCATTAGGGACCTTCACAAGGTGCTGGGAAACACTGCCACTGCAGCTGACAATCAAGCTCTTGCAGCAGGGTTGGGAAGGCTGTAGTAGCATGAAACCTCGTATTTCTGAGTGCTGATGAGCTGCTAATGAGGACTCCTGGTACAAACTAGTGTAAGGAAATGAGAAAGAAGAGCAGGCAAACCACTTGATCATGTACTTACTATGAGCAGTTTAGCATTTGGCAGGGTATTATCCATATAAAGTAAATGTATGATTAGGATGTGTATGTTCAGAAAAGGATAATTAAAACTTGAAGAGGTGCAGAGGGCTAATGTAATTAGGAGAAGAAGAGGCATTTATTTTCTGATAACCTAAGCTGGTTTGGACTTCAGTTTAACCTTTCAAAACAGTTTGGGGAGGGATAGAATTGCTGTTTATAAATACATCAGAGAATAAATGCTACCGAAAGGGCAGCCCTACATAGGAACGAATAAATACATCTTAATGGAAAAACCAAAGAAACACAAACACTGGGGCTATACAATAAACTCAGAGGAGTACAGGGCAGGAGGCAGACCCTTGCTTTCCACGTACGGCTCGATCGAGTCGTGAGGGAGGCCACGGAGTTGCTTTTTCACAAAGGGGGATTGGACTCAGTGCCCAGGTGAGTGCTGTCAGTCCTAATTTGCACATAGCTATAGGTAAAATCTCGTTCTGTTTGCTGTAATTAAAGAGGTATAAATATTATAACTGTATATAGAAACACAAAAGTGTATATTTTTAAACAATCCCTACCAGAGCTGCTGGAATTCATAGCTCCAAAGCAGCTGCCACACCAGAGGGGTGGCCCTGGTCCAGGAAATCCCAGGGCAACTGGTTCCTCTGGCCTCCTGCTTCCTACAGTCCGGTGGCAGAGACGAGCAGACCGCTCCAGGGACTGGTCAGACTGGGTCCAATGTAATACGGGTGTGCTGGGGTTACTCTGGAATTAGGAATTATTATCCTAGAAAATTAGGGGATGTCAGCAAGCTAATTAGCAGTCTCACCTCAAAATGTTCCTCACCATCCTATCCCTAGGCACTGCACGTTGGTTGTTTGCTGGAGATAAGCTACGCACCACGGCACTGGAGGGCTTGCGAGGTGACGGTGTGAGCATAATGAATGTATGGCGTGACAGAGCATTTCCTACAGGGGTGTGCTGGGGTTCCCACCTCACACGTGTCGGGGTGGCCCGACCTTCAGTGAACGTGAGCAAGGTGTATGTTTTTGCAGCTCCTGCTGACTACCCTGCCTCTGTGATGGAAAATACGCTTCCTAGAGCACTTGTTGATCACTGGTCCTTGGAAGCATCTCTTCAGGTAGCCTAGCCCCTGTCAGTGCTTGTTTTAACAACACACACAAGAGTGGTCACCAGGCCATTCCCGTTAGGAATGTCCCCATTTTCAGCAGGCTGACCTCTGCGCTCACTTTCTCAAAAGGGATTTCGGCATAAAAGCAAGCAGCTTGTGAAGTCTGAGCAAAGTCTTTGGGGCCTGCTTGTCTTTTGGGTGCCAACACAAGGAAAGGTATAGAGATGGAAGCAAAACAATTGCAATTGCAAAGCAGAGTCTACTATCACCTTGAAGGAAAGATTATTATTTCAGCTATTTTAACCACAAGTCAGTAACAGAATACAGACTGCAGATGCCAGTGTCCGGGATTCACCCCAGCGAGTGGCATAGATCAGCCAGGTTTCATTCGGAAGTCATCCAGTGAACCCCTAAATTGTGAACAGGCACAACAGATGAACTGGTGCCCGCTGCTGTTACATTAAAATTAACAGACAATAAGCCTGCACAAGAGCTCAGGAATTCATTCATATGTCCCCTGGGAAAGGATTACTGCTACAAATTTAAAGCAGGCACAGAGTCACAAAGTTCTCCTAGGCGTCCAAGTCTTTCCTTAGCATGAGTTAATTTTCCTAGGAATGACGTCTTTTTCCTGAGAATGAATCCCTTTACAAGCATTTATAGGTCATCCCTCCCCACAGCACTGAGGCTAAATCAAGACCAGCCAGCATTTCCAAAAGCACGTCCACTCTAACACAGCCCCATCCATCTCATGCTGCTGGGGATCGGAGAAGCTCCCTGGTACTTTGTGCCTCAGACCAGATCCACGCTGAGCGGAGCAGAGGGTTGATGCTGTGCATTTCCAGAGGCCTCATCGCACGGAAGGGCACAGGGCAGGGGCCTGAATCCAGCTGACCTGAACGCCTCTGACAGAAATCTAACAGAGATGCCCAGGGGACACCTTTTGGTGAGGACATTCTGTTGGTGTGAACCTTGCAAAGGAGGACAAACGCTGTGCTCTTCCACCTGGCCTGCAAGGCTGGTGGGATGGGGCCGTGATCACCAACCCCCAGCGCTCCCTGAAGACACATCCAGACAAAGTGCCCTGATCACGGAGTCACCTTTCGTCCTAACAGTGTCTCCAGCTGCCAAGTATCATTGTCTCTACAAAAAGCTGACAAAGTATGAGAGATCATAGGTGGAAAGAAGACACGTGCAATTACAGCTTCTGTGATAATGATACGTGCAGCCTCGACGAGTAACAAAGAGGGAGGACAGCGAAACATAAGACAGGGCAGCAAAGGTGACGGATCCACGGCTACTCCACCTGCCCAGGGTGGGAGCAGGGAACGCGGGGTCTGGGGGAGCGAATGGAAGGGGTCTGCCCGGGTGTGAGGTGGGAACTGCGTGGGGCTTGGCCTGAAAAGGGATAGATTGATCCTGTCCTTCCTCCGCCATAACCAGGCTTCTTCTTCCTCTTCGTTCAGGACAACACACATTACAAGGACCATTAAAAGGATAGACGACAGGAATGTGAGAAGGAAAGGGTGTTGGAATTGCATTTTATGGTTTGTTTTCTCCCCACAGTCCTGTTTCCTTGAGCCCTGACAAATGAATGTCTTCCTATCTGATGGTTCAGCTTATCTGGTGTTGGGAGGAACAAGGTGAATGAGGATAAAACATGGAGGTTGGGAGTGCATTGATCCCACCTGCAGGTCACCGTCGGTGGCAGGGCTCACCAGAGACCCCAGGTGCAAGGTAGGGCACCTGGCACAGGCGAGAGCAGGAGCCACGGTGCCAGGTTGCAAAGGATGAGCGCAGCGGCTTGTGTTCCTAGCTGTCAGCTTTTCGGGAGAGCTTTCCCCTGCTCGGCACAAAACCCAGGCCCTGCAGGAGCTCCTCTACCCTGTGACAGGTCTTGAGCCACATCACAGTGACAACAGTGGCTGTGCTTAGCAGATGCTGAGCATGATCCTAAAGAAAGGTACTGGGATGACCGGGGATTTGGGCTGGGAAACAGCTGGGCAAACTGGTTTAGCAGAGGTGTGGGGCCCATGAGGACATGGCACAGAGCTGGGACACTGGCAGCGCGGAGGAGCAAGGAGCCCATTAACTTGTATCTCCCCGCACGGGCACAAATCATGTATTTGAGGAAAGAAAGGAGTTCCCCCATCCCCTTCTGCAGCACGTGAAAAGATATTTTGCTGGTCGGCCTCAAACTTCGTGCTAGATGATTTGGGCTGATTGTGCTGTAAATCCGCTACCCCAGGAGTAAATGCTGGTTCCCCGCTCCCTGTTCCTCTACAACCCGGGAGGCCAAAGCCACAGACTTCACCTCACGGGGCTGGCAGCCGTGCTTGCTTTGCTCCTTCCTTGTGTGGAAGCCACTCCTGCCCCCGAACAGCCCTGGGGCCCTGTGCGTGCTGTTTCTGCTTCTGTCCCTTTTGTGATGGGAGAAACAAAAGCGTGGGTAATAACCGAGAGGAGGTTTCACCAAAGATTTATACAATAGCAGTATGTGTTTTTCTGTTGTTTTGTTCTTTGTTTCCTTCTTGATAATCCCTGATGTTTACTTCACTTTGTCTTGGCAAGCAGTCAGCTGTCATCTCCGCGACTCTCTGGTCTCGTCTGCGAGCTGCACCATCTAATTTAAATCCATCCTCGTGCAGCGTGCCCTTGCTTACACCGCCGGCGCGTTCCTTTGCGTCTACCGACACGGACTGCAACCTGCTGTGGTGCCTGGCACCATCATGGCCTCCTTGAGCTCGTCAGGGCAGCTTCAGTCTTTTCCTGCCTTAAATTAGCATCGCAGCTAATTCTGTCCTGTCACTGCTCAGGCACCGAAAGCACGAGTTCTAGCGCAGTGCCCCGTGAGCCATCACCAACACCTCTCTCCACCCTGAGGGTCCCACCCTTGGGGAGATGCCACCCCAAACCCCAGCGAGCACTCTGCTGCTCTGCCGCTGGGGGGATGCCCGCCATTGAGGGGGGACAACCTTTGCTGAGGGGTCCCTCACCCCACCGCCGGGGGGGTCTCACAACCTGATGCTGAGGGGGGGGACAGCCGATGCTGAGGGGATCCCTCAAACCCCTGCTGAAGGGGGACACCCAGAGCTCAAGATGTCCCTCAGCCCCTCGCTGAGGGGGTCCCTCAGCCCAGCACTGGGGGAAAACACCCAGCACGGAGGATGTCCCTCACCCCCTCGCTGAGGGGGGACAGCCATACTGAGGGTGTCCCTCACCCCAACACTGAGGGAATCCCTCACCCCAC
>VXAA01000605.1:751660-765673 GCA_013399115.1 Anseranas semipalmata
GCCCGCTCTCACGTACGCGCGGCCGCTCGGGCACCGCGCGGAGCCGCCGGCCGTCCCGCACCGCGCACTTGCCGGAGATGAACCGCGCCGTGCTGCGGGTCTCCCTCCTGCTCCTGGCCGCCCTGGGCCGCGCCGCCGCCGCCGCCACCGGGCACGGGCACGGGCAGGAGGACGGCGACGAGGACGCCCCGCACTCCCCGGAGAGAGGTGAGCCGGGGGTGCGCGGGGCGCCCCGCTTGCACGGGGCACCCCCCCGTGTGCCGGCTTTGGGGTCCCCGGTTGCACGGGGGGTCCCCGGTTGCACGGGGCGCCGTAGTGCTGGCTTTGGGGTCCCCGATGCACGGGGCACCCCGAGGCACGGAGCCCCGTAGTGCTGGATTTGGGGTCCCCAGTGTTCGGAGGGGAGGGTTTGGGGGGGTCCCCCCTGCTGGCTTAGGGGGCTGCTGTGCTGCCCTCGTTAGGGGTCCCCGGTGGGGCCGTGCCCCCCCTCCGGCATCGCGCGGTCCCCGCCGCCGCACGTCCCCTGCCTTTGTCCCCGCTCCCGCCAACTCCGGGGCGGCCCCGACCCCGACCCCTGCCAGGGGCTGGGGCCCCGCCGCGGGAGCAGCCCCGTTCCCAGCCCCCCGGGGGGGTTCAGGGCTGCGGGGCAGGTGTGGGGCTGCCCCACGGCGGGCGATGGGGCACAGGGCTGGGTGCTGCTGGGCGCCTGCCCTCCAGGAGCCGTGTCTTTGGTGGCGGGGGGGGCTTTCAAGTTTCAGGGTCACTCTTTAGTGGGGGGGGGAATGCTCAATCCCTTTGGTCTCGGTCCCTTTTCTGACCCGGGGACTGTGGCGCTGCCAGCGTTCAGCAGGGATTTTGGGGCAGTGCCATGCATTTGCTCGCCTGGGGCCAAGCACAGCTTGGGGACGTTCCTGTCCCGGCTTGGCCCGTGGGGTTGCATTTCCCAGGCTCAGCCTCGGAGCGTGTCCTTGGTTTTGCCTCTGGTAAGGAGTTGCCTTGACCTGTACGGGGACGGCTGCCATGCGGCACGGATCGACAATTGTTTGGTGCCGGGAGCTGCTTTTGTTGTTGCAGTGAATCGCGGTTCTTACCAGAGCCTTGCCGGGGACGCAGATGCTCCTTGCCGCAGGGATGAAGTAACTCCAGCCACAGGGCGGGAGGGTGCCAGCACCCGGCATGCCGGCGCGGTGCGCTGGCTGCGGCCGGGCACGGCGTGGGGAGGTGGGAAAAGGAGGTGGGAGAGAGGAACGGGCAGCCCGGCCAGCTCTGAAGATCTGGCTGGAGCCCCACATGGGGGTGTGGGGTTTGGTTGGGACCCGCAAATGCCCCTGCCCAGTGCTGGAGCTGCGTGTCGCTGCGAGGCTGGGTCCTTCCCTCCTCCCAGCAGGGGCACAAGGTAGGGCCGGCAGCCCCCGGGCACCTGGCACAAGCCGGGGGTTGTCCTCGAGGCTTTCCCATGAGGCTTCCCAACCTGGGAGCCTGAGGAGTCTCCGGTGTCTTTGGGAAGAGTTTCCTCTTTCCCTCCTGTTCAGACCTGTCCTGCTCCATGCCTCCCTCTTGTTCATTCCCTGATGCCTTCTTCCTCCAGCGGAGCCCATTTCTCTAGCTTAACCCACTTCTACTCACCTCATTCCCCAGGATTTCCCCATTTTTATCCCTTCTGCTGGCATGGCCCCTTTCTCCCCAGTGCCCTCCAGCTGTTTCCTCTTTCCCCGGCACTCTCCGAGGCCACTTGGGTTCACAGGGAGCAGCAACGTGCCGGGGTAATTCCTGCCCTGTGCCTCCCACATGTGAATACTTGTTCCTCTGTGGGATGCCGGCTGCATCTCGGGGCCCTGCGGTCCCCCGGGAGCACAAAGAACAATCCCCGCGGCGCCCCGAGCTCCTGGTGGCAGATTAAAGGCTGATCTCCAAGGCTTGCGCTTGGTCAGGGTTTATAAACACAAAAGGGCTTTAATGCAGCCAGGCTCGGGTGGGATCAGTGCCCCCGTGGTCGGTGTGTGCGGTGGTGTCCCGGGCTGGAAGTCCGTGGGTGCTATGTGGGTCCGTCTGGGTGGAGAAACTGGGGCTGCGCTTGTGGGGCAGGGCTGGGGGCTTGCTGCTGTCCCATCCCACGGGGTGCAGAGGCTCCCTGTGGGACTTGGTAGAAGGATGCTGCCCAGACCCCGTGCCAGCTCCAGACCCCGCACCCAGCTCCGTGCTCGCCGCAGACAGCCAGGGAGCCGGCTGCGGGCAGCGTGAGTACAGCGGCACAGCCCGTGTACCTTGATCGGGTTTGTTGCTTGCAAGGGACAAGGTGCTTGGATGCGTGTGGCAGGCTGGGATCTTGCTGCTGTGGCTGGTCGCTGCTTTGGGACTTTCACTCTGTGCATCTCTATGTCTCCCGGTACCTCCCGGCTCCCTGCGCATCGGGAACAGCACCCTGCCTTCCTCTGCTCCGTGGTCCCCCAGCCTGGGACTGATCCTCAGCAAGGTGGTCCTGCCGTCATCCCTGTGAACCGGCCTCATCCCGGCCGATCAGGGAGCAGGATGTCCGAGCCTGCTGCCCTGCCCGTTGTGCAGAAGCCGTCAAACTTCTCCTGTCGGAGCTCAAGGCGAGGAGGCACCGGACAGCCCCGCTGTCGGCACACGGATGCCCTGCAGCATCTTCAGGCTGCGCATCCCCTAAATTGCGAAAAGCTGAGGATGGAGGGGGCAGACCCTCTGCTTTCCCTCTGTATTGCCTGGATCTGCCAAGGGTGCCCCTTGCTCTGTGCAAACAACCTCGGGTGCGTGGTCCGTGCCCGTTTCCCTGCGGCGTTCCCTGCTGCGGTGCCTTTCCCCCGCTGCTAGCAGCAGCCCGCGGTCGCGCTGGCTCCTCACCCTACCCGAAGCTGCTCCTGCCCTCGCTGCCGGGCTGTGGGACATGCAGAGCAGCGTGCCTCTAATGGCAGCGCCTGCCCGGACTCGGCGGGAAAGTGTTGTTGGATGGTGTTGGATGTCAAGGAGGGAATGGAGCTGGCGGCAGCGCCGGGATCCCAAAATGGGAGGGCCGAGAGGGAGCGAGCAAAGGGGGGGAGAAAGCACTGAGATGGGGAAACTGGGCTGATGGTGGGCGGTGAAACGTCCCCCTGCTCGGGGAAGGGGGCGGGTTTGGCGCTAGGAGGGACCAGAGGGGCTCCACGTGGCTGAGCGCGGAGGCTTTTTGTTGCCTGCAACAGGGACCCCTGCAAGGACTCCTCTCCTTGCTCACCATCTCCCAGATGGTTCATCAAAGCGCTGGGCAGCAGCTGTGTTGTCCCCCCACCCACCCGTTTTTTTGGGGAGTGCTTTGCACCCCTTGTGCGTGCTCGGGGTAGGGCAGGGCGTGCAGGGAGCTGCAGCGGCCGCCGCCGAGACGCAGCCACCTCTGTTGTGGTGCGTGGCAGCCGTTCAGCAGCGAGGAGACCCGGCCCCGCGCGGCTTTCGGAGGAAGAAGAAGACGTGCTCCGACGGGGAGCGTGGGTGGGAGGCTGAAATTATGCAAATAACATTTGGGCAGGGCAGTGGGTTAATGTTCACGACGAAGGGCTGCGGGATTGGGAATGCCCCCGCGCGGAAGGGGCCGGAGCATTGCAGGGCTACGCCGGGGCGGATGCTGAGAGCCCGACCCCGCTGCCAGGCTGGGCTGGCCTCGGTGCTCGGGGCGTGCACCAAGGGAGCCGGCCCCACAGCTGCACCCAGCTCTGTGGGGCAGGGAAACGCGCTCAGGTGGCCTCGGCGCATGGGTACGTGCGCGTGGGTGCTGCGTGCTCTGGTGCCAAGGGACCCCCGGGGGAATCTTGTATGGGGATGGATCCTGGGTGCGGCTGCAACCTTCGGGGTGCTTGCTCCTTGCTTCCCTGCAGGGACCCTGAGATGAGTGCTGGGGGGCTATGAGCAGCATCTGGAGCCCCATCAGCCACAGGAGCAAGCACAGGGACCTGGGAAGCCGGGGTGGGTGGCACGGTGCTGACGCAGCAGGGCAGGTGCCAGCACTGCGCTGTTGCTCAAACTTCAGCTTGTGGAGCGGCTTTCTGTCAAGGCAGAGTTCCTGGAGGTGAGCAGAAAGCAGGGTGCCGGGGCAGGCTGTGCCGGTTGAGGCATGTGAAGCGCACCCAGGCATCGTGTGCCAGCCCCGGGCTGCCGCATGTTACCTGTGCCGGACCCTCGTGTCCCTTTTTGTCCCACACCTGGGTGAGTGACTCCCCAGCATCGCTCCTGAGCCTCTGAAGCGCTGCAGAGATATCGCCCGCGATGCCGGAGGCAGCCCCGAGGGCTGTTCCCATCTCTGCGGCGCAGGCATCCCAAAGCGTCCTCCAGCCCAGCGGTGCTGTGACCACCCGCTCTCCAGGGCTGCGGCCGTGCCTGGATCCTGGCTGGGAGGAGGGCAGGATCCCACTGGGCTCGGGGCCCCGCATCAGCTGCCTGGGCCTGGGAAAGCGTGCCTCTTCCTTTCTCACCCGTGAGCTGGAATCCGCTCCTATTAATAGCAAGCGGCTGTCGATGGCCGTTGTCAGCGGCAGGGACGGGGACCGGCACGATGCTTGCCGACCCCTCCTGCATCCCGGCCGGCCTGGCAAGCATCCGTCCCGACAAGGGATGGAGATGTATAGGGGCTGGGCTGTACCCGGGGGAGCTGATGGGAGCAGGGTGGGTGCTCGCCCCGAGCCTCTCCCAGCCGGCACCCTGGTGGGCTGGCATGTGCCAGCCGTCGGTACCAGCGCTGTGCCCACCTCCAGCACCCTGGTGAGAGCAAGTCAGAGGAGGAGCCTGTGCATTACCGCTGTCTTAGGGCAGCAGGAGGTTTTGGCTGCTCTGGAGCAGCTGGAAGAGCATGGGTACAGCTGCTCAGTGATGGAAGCCAATATCTGTGCCTTTTTTTTTTTTTTTTCCCATTATAATGATGATAACAAAGCATCAAGCCCTGGAGTTTCCCTTCTGACCGATGCATGCAGGAGACCTGGCCCTGCTCGGAGAAAGCAGTGCCCCCTGGATCATCCCCTGCTGTGGGACAGGAGGAGGAGTGGGACTGAGGGCAGAGGGTGCGGTGGGAGTCCTGGGACCTGCTGCCGGGGCCGGGAGCGCTGCCTGGCAGAGGTGTGTTTGCTGCCGACCTTTCCCTTCCATTCATCCTCTTTATTTTATTTTTTTTTTCTTCCCTTTCTCAAGGTGCTGGTGAAAGCCACTGGAGCTATGAAGGTAAATACCCTGCAGTTACTCCTGCTTTTCCCCACCACCCAGCAGGCGCTGGGCTCGAGCCAGCCGTGGTTAATCATTACAGGGCTCCTGTGCGCACTCGGCGGCTCGCCCTTCCCTCCTGCCTGACCCTGCCGGTTCAGCGGTGCCCGAACCAGGGCATGGGTGGGCTGCTCCCATCCGGGGAGGCAGCAGCGGCTCCGCTGGGGGATCCCCCAGACCCCGGTGTGGGGGTGCCCTGGGGGCCGGGCTCCCCCATGGTCAGGCGCTGGCCCCATCCTGTGCCAGGCTGGACTTGCAGCCTGTGCTGGGACTTTGCCCTGCCCAGGGATTAGCTTGTGTCCTCGCCCATGTCCTCTGTCCCCTCAAGAGGGGGGACAGTCCAGGCTCGTGCTGGCCCGAGGCGTGCTGGAAGCAGCCCCCTGCGGGTACCTTCCCACCCGTGGCTGTGGGCTCGCGTGGTCCCGGCGGCACCGCGCTCGTGGGGCTCGCGTGACAGCGGGCGAAGCAGCAGGGCTGCGCCCGATGGCAGCAAGCGTGTGACGAGCTGCAGAGCCGGAGCTCCTCTGCCTGCCAAGTCCACTTGTAAACGATCTTCTCGCGCTCTTCCCAAACACCCCTAAAATAGACTTTCCTGGCAGCTCACCACGCTCGGAGCCCTTTTGTGATGCAGCTGCGCGCGGCAGTGTGGAAACCAAACCTGTGAGCGTGGTGCGCTGCCCGGCCCTTCCCCTCCACGCACCAAACTCCCCCCGGTGGTCTCCTTGCCCACCTGCCTCACCCGTGCCCCCTCCCCGTTCCAGAACCGGAGCGCTGGGGCGAGCAATACCCGGTCTGCGCGGGCACCATGCAGTCGCCCATCAGCATCGACACGGAGCAGACCATCTACAGCCCCCGGCTGCGGCCCGTCCAGCTCTCCGGCTACAGCCTGCCCTCCAGCCAGAAGCTCAAGCTGAAGAACAACGGGCACACAGGTGGGTGCGAAGGCACGGCGTGGGCTGGAGCTCAGCCTCTCCTGGCAGGACCAGGTTTCTCCAAAACCCTTCCCACGGGCCCTGGGAAGGCTTCAGTCGTGTCCTCTTTGGGCTGCCAAGCCTGTATGGACCCAGGTGCTTTCCTGGCTGGAGGGGAGAAGCCAGCAGATGGAGAGCTTATTCCTTGCTGCCTTTGGGTATTGGCTCCAGGAATTTATTATAATCCACATTTCCTTTAAAAATATGTCCCTAATACTTCTGATGCAAGTTTGCAGCCATTGGTTCCTCCCCTGCGTTTCACTATCAAAGGACTAGTTGGTCCATGGTGCGACTTAGCCTTTGAGGTATCTGCCTCAGTCTTTAAGGGCACAACATTGGCCAACTTAGTCTGTGCTTCAAGATGCTATCTCAGGATCTTAAGACACCTTTAGAGGTCTTTATTTCCCTTCTCCAGGTTTAGAAGGGCTTTTTCTCCCAGTATCTGGCACGGTGAGTGATACTACAATACTGTGAATGGATTCTGTTCCAACTTTTGGGGGGGAAAAAAAAATAATCTCCTTGCTGCCCTGCAGCTGGAGATGGTGGCTCCTGGCTGCTACTGGGTCTTTCCAGGAGCACCTTGCATGTCCCATGCGTGCCGGTGGCTGCCAGTCCCCAGGCTAGGAAAAGCTGGTGGAGACAGCAGCTCAGGAACCTGCTGAAGGTGCGGTGGGCCAGCCCCGTGCCCTGGTGGCTAGCAAGATGGAGCTGATCCGTGCGTGCAGCAAACTCAACAAGTTGGACTCGCTGCACGCCCGGAGCTTTATTTTACAGCCTCCTGCCCTAGCGTGCCTGCAGAGCTAAACGGGTTGAGCTCAGTAGTTGCTATTTTAGACACCCTGGCATCTGGTGTTGCTTGGTGTTCAGAAAAGCACTCGTAGCATTTTCATCGAGAGGGCCGGGGGGTGAAGTAGTTTCTCGTGTGCTTATAAGATGGCTTTTTTATTCTGGTAACTGCCAGTCCTCTGTGATCATTCTGAAAAGCCAGAAATAAATGAAAAGTTGCAAGTCTGCGAGGATATTTCTACGGTTGCTCCTTCTTATACAATGTATACGCTATATAAACTTTTGCAAGGGCCTGAAAATGACTCAGATAAATAGTAGGATTGCCCTAACTTAGATATACAGAAGAAACGTAAAAGCAGATAAATTCCCAGGGAGGGAGCAGTGTCCTGCTTCCTGTATTTGAGTTCTGTATCTGAGCCCAGTGGCAGGCGGCACAGGAGAGGACAAATGACTCATCACGGCCACGTTATGTTCTTAATCCCAAACCTGTGCCCTAGCTGCTGATGTGACTAAGACATTTCACCTACAGAGGCACTCACCACTCTGCCAATCCCTCTATCCTTGAATTTTGCCCACGGTCTCTTTATATTATTCTCACATAGCGAATAAATTGTCTGAACATCTAGCTTGGAGCTGCCCCCGGGAGTCTCTGCAGAGGGGCCGTTCACTTTCGCAGCAGCTGTTTCTGAAGCTGATTTATTTACCGGGGTGTCCTACAACCCGAAGCTGAAAGCTGAACCCTGCTGCATTTGCACAGCTCTATCCGTTGCCCCACCTATAGCCTCATTAAAGATCAAAAGCGAGTTTGTTTGTTGTCACCAACTTCCACCAGCCCAGGGTGACTCTTTCCCTTAAGCCACCTCCACTGCAAACCTGTGACGGCCTGGGCTCTGCCTTTCACCGACCGACCTCTTCCCTCTGCCCCGCAGTCGTCCTGGAGCTGCCCGAGTCGCTGGCCATCACGGGCACCTTCGCCCAGCGCTACCGAGCCGTGCAGCTGCACCTGCACTGGGGCTCCCCGGGGAGACCCGGCTCCGAGCACGTGGTCGACGGGAAGCGTTTCGCCGCCGAGGTGAGGAGCCCTCGTCCCCCTGGCGCGTCCTCTCCCGGTGCCGGGGCTGACGGCGCGGTGGCCGCGAGCAGCCGGCTCTGGGCTCTGCGGGGGCTGTTTACTCTGTACACAGCCTGCCCTGCCAGCTCCCGTCTGGTTTTATCCCTCCTTCTCCAGCTGCTGTCCTCCAGCCCCGCTCTCCAGGGCTGGTTTGCTGCCCGTGACCGAGGCAGCTCCCGTGGGCAGCCGTTCGTGCTCGCTGCTGCCCTGTGGCACGTCTTCTCCATCCCACCGGCACGCTTGCCCCGAGCGGGGATGCTCGTGCCTCTCCCAGCCCTTGCTATGGCCGGGGAACCCCATGGGGTTGCGCACCTCCCGGGGGTGCCCATCCCACATTGGGGCTGCGTGTTTCCCTCCAGCTCCACGTGGTCCACTACAACACCAAGTACGAGAGCTTCAAGGCGGCGATGGCCCACACAGATGGGCTGGCCGTGCTGGGAGTCTTCCTGGAGGTGAGTCCCAGAGTCCGGCCCTGGGCGAGGAAGGCTGGGAATGGGACTGGGATGGGCGTCAGCCGTGGTTCTGGGGACATGCAAAGGTGCTGGGGAGAAGGGGCGAGGCAGTGCCGGAGCGCAGGGCAGCCCCGAGGGGAAGAAGGGGCCAGCAGGACAGGGTGCCCCTCGCGGGCTGCCATTCCTCCCTTCACTGCTGTATTGCAGGTCGGGCCGAGGGAGAATCCACACTACCAGGAAATACTCAAGCATCTCCACAAAATCCAAGGAGAAGGTAAGGCCCCCCAGCAGAGAAACCCCTTGCACTGCAGAGGGAGGCCGCAGCAGGCGTTTGCCATGCGCACGTGAGAAGCTTCCCAAGGTGCCCTCTGCCGTGCTCCTGCCCGCGGGGCAAATCCCCGGCACGCTGGGTGCACGCAGCCAGGGGGTGCAAGGCTGGGCGATGCCCCAGGTTGGGACTGCTCTGTGTCCCCTCTGTGGGGCTGCCCGCTCTCACACACTTTCTCCTCCCAGACGAAGAAGTCCTTGTGCCCGGATTCAACATCACGGGCTTGCTGCCCGACCGCCTGCATCTCTACTTCCACTACAGCGGCTCTCTGACCACCCCTCCCTGCTACCAGTCGGTGAAGTGGACGGTCTTCAACCAGACCGTGATGCTCTCCCAAGACCAGGTCCGTCAGGGCAGCACCCGTGCCGGTCCCCGCGGATGCCGTGCGCCGGGGCTTTTGCTCCCCGAGGCAGCGTGCGTCCCGCTCCGCTCACGCCGTTCTCCTCCCAGATCTCGGTGCTGGCGACGAGCCTGCGCTACGACTACAACAAACCCCTGCAGAACAATTTTCGGCCGCTCCAGGGCCTGCACGGGCGATGGGTGCTGGCGAGTTTTGAGCCCACCTTCTCTCGGGAGAGGCAGGTGCCTATAGGTAAGGAGCGCACGAGCATCCTCGGGCTGCGCCCAGCCACCGGGATGCAGGGCGAGGAGTGGGGGCTCCGCTTCTCTTAGGGGAATGCATTTTTTGCATGGGTTACCCTGGGGTTTGGAGCGGGGCTGGGGGGTGTCAGAGGCAGGGTACTCACCGCTCTGTTCAAGGACGAACCAAGGGTGGTTCCTTCGGTTTGTCCTCGAGGCCCTTTCTATTGCTGGTGGTTTCCAGCCATGAGCAGAAATTCCTATTAACCCTCAGGTGTGACTTTCACCCTGCATCACTGAGTTCGTGCCCGTTTTCAGTTCTCTGAGCTCACTTGGGGTTTTTCTGCCCAACATCCTGTTCCTTTGCCATTCTGGTGGCGTTTGACACCTTGTGTCAAGGTGACTAATAGAAGTAGTGCCCAGGATCGGTCCCAGCCCCTTGGGGAATGCCTGGCTAACCATGCAGCGGCACGGCGCTTCCCCTTGCCATCCCACCTGCAGGCAGCTCGTTAACGGCTGCAGGCATTTAATTGCCGCGGTCCTTCAGCCTCACTAGCAGTTTCCCAGGCGGCACCGCAGCGAATGCTTCACTGAAGTCCGTGGAGATAAAATCTACCGCATTTTCTTTGTCTAGAATATCACTTATCAAAGAAGGATATCGGGTTAGGCTGGCATGCTCTATCTTTGGTAAACCTGTTAGAAACTTTATCGTATTTTCCATTTACCTCCAAGCCTTTCTTTTAGCACTTTCTGCAGAAGCTATCCCTCAGCAGGCTTTGGCAGAGGCGAGGGGGCGGCGGTGCAAATAAGCTCCCCTCTTTTTGTTCCTTATTTGCCATTTCTATCAAACCACCCCAACTCACCCAAAGCCCTTGTCCCTGGCGGCGCGGGCGTGAGTGCCAGGACGGCGTCCCAGTGCTCCCGGATGAGGTTACCGGTCCCCGGACCTTGCGTGCACTGGGGTGGTGCAGCTTTCCCCGCTCCGCGCTGCCCCGTGTGCCCACGCTTGTTGATTTTTCCCGAGCTGGGGGCTCAGCAAAGCTGCTCTGCCCCCGGCTGCTGGCCAAAGGCAGTGGCTTGCCCTCAGTGGCCAAGCTGCTGGATGCTGCCACCGATAGTGCCACCCGGCCCGCGATGCAGGGGAGCTGTACGGGTGATAACGCGGCTGTTCGCGTAAATATTTGCCCGGTGCAGCATTTAGGGGCATGGACGGGTGCTGCGTAGGGGCTGGCCGTCCCCTGGCAGCCTCGGGGGGGTCCTGGAAGAGTGGTGCTGGGCCTGGGGCAGGCAGCCACAGGGGGGCTGTGCTGGACCTGCCCTGGCATCCCTGCAGCGGGCTCTCACGCTTCTCCTCTTGTTTCTTTCTCAGCAGAAGGACAGAACGGGTCCTCGTTTCAGACAGGTAAGCGTGCTCAGCCGAGGCTGCTGGCTTCATGTCCCCCGTGCCTCCAGCCCGGCCCCCTGTCCCCTAATGTCCCCCCACCCGCCCCATAACATGCCTGTGCTGGGCTCGCAGGGGCTGTGCTGGCCGTGCTCTTCGGGGTGCTCTTTGCCGTCACGGCGCTGGCCTTCCTGCTCTACGTCTACAAGCACCGCAGCCAGAACGCGCGGTGAGTGATGGGGAACACCGGGGACAGGGCAGGGTCGGGGGGGGGCAGCTGTTAGCGGGGCCCCCACCGGCTCTAACACCCCGCTCTTCCTCCTGCGCCAGGCTGGACTCGCCCACCAAATCCAAGGTCATCTACACGGCGGCCACCACCGAGAACACGGCGTGAGCCCCGCGGCTCGGCCCCGTCCCGTCGCTCCCGCCCCGAGCTGGGGGAGGCCCAGCCTCCCGCGGCTGCACGGACTGTTCACCTGGGGCAGCGCCCGGCCTCAGCAGATATTTTTGTTACGAAAAAAGATAAAAACATTAAAAAAAACAACAACACAACTATAAAAGCTTCCTGCGCTGCCAGCCGCCTCTACTGTCCCAGGGCCAAGCTGGTGAGAGAGGCCGGACCCCTTCCCATCGCAGAGCAAGTGTTGGCCTCCATCCGTGCCCCAGGCAGAGCTCCAGAGCAAGCAGTGCAGGGCTCCTTGCACAGCCTGGCCCTGCCCTTCATCGCTCTGGGACTTCTTCCTCCTCTTATTTGTGCAAAGCGTTGGAAAAACAGCACAGCGGCTTGGGAGGGCCGGAGAAACGCAGAGGTGAAGGTGGCAGACCCTCCGCTTCCTCGCCGGCCTCCACCCTGCTCCTCTCGAGCTGCTGGCCTCGAAGGCTCTCGTGCAGCCGGAGCCAAGCCCCGGGGAGCATCGCGTCCCTGCTGCAGCCAAGAGCAACGGGCTAGGCATGGGAGAGGGGAGGAAGCCACGGGTCTCCAGCTCCAAGCAGCCTCCACCCCGGCAGCAGCCGAGGAGCGGCCAAAGCACCCTCCCCAGGGCTGGCGCACAACGCCGCTCGCCTACGGTATTTCTTTTTTTATTGGTATAAAAGCCCACTGTGGACAAAACCGCCTGCTCAGCCCTGAGCCCGTGGGCCCTTTCTACCTCCCCGTCCTGTAGCACAACATCAGGGCTGGCGCCTGCCTGAAAATTCCCCCTGCTAGCCCAGGGAGAGGGCGATGATCCACGGGAGCAGCCCCCGGCACCCCTCCCCAGGCAGTGGCGGCACCAGCCGGGGGCTCACCGGTCAGCCCGAGCCCTCAGCCTGGCCCACGGCCACCGGGGCTGGTGGGCACCATCTGCCCATGTCCCCTCCCATCGACTGGGGGCGAAGAGGCGGAGAAAGTAGCACCACAGCATTTAGCCCTGGCCCAGACAGCGCGTTGCAAAGCCGCTTCCTCCATCCCAGGCGAGGAGGAGGCACGGTGTCCCCCGGTGGCACAGGGGACAACGGGGCATCTTCTGCGCAGGGGGGAGAAGTGAGGGGGTTCCTTGGGCTCAGGCCTCTGGCAGTCCAAGGAAGCATCCTTCCCAGGCAGGGTAACTCGGGGCCAGCAAAGCCAAGTCCCCCAGGCTGAGCTGTCCCCAAAGGGGCAGAGGAGCGAGCCAGCCCCAGTGCCACTTGTCCGCTTGCTGCTGCAGCCGGGCGGCAGCACAGGGTCCCCCATTCCAGGAGAAAATGTATTGCAGAGAAGGTGACGGCCGATCTTGCCGCCGAGATGGAGGGGAGGGCAGGGGCAGCTGGGGACAGGAGAGTCCTGCGGGGCCTCAGGATCCCGGCTGGGGGCTGGCTCCGCTCTGTGAACCTGCAGGAACCAAGCAGGGGCTCAGTTGTCACCAGATCTCATACCCCATCCGCTTCCCCCTAAGAGGCAACAACCCAGCTGTGGCCCCAAACCCCAGGGTCTCCTCCTGTCTGGTAGGAGAGGCAGGCACCTCATTGCTTCAGCCCCCGAGACACCCCTTCCCCACCCCAGGACCCGGTGCCCAAAGGGACCCAGAGGGTCCCACGTCCCTGTCGTTGCGCAGGACTTACAGAGCAGGAAGCGGCGCAGGTTCTGGGCAGAGCCCCCCGACAGTAGGTAAGCCCAGACAGCGGCAGCGGCCATCAGCAGGTAGGAGGGCACCAGGCTGCCCACGTACAGGGGGTTGCAAAATGTCTGCGGGGAGAGGGAAAGGGTGAGCGGGGTCTCCCATGGCCTGGCTGTCACACACAGCCGTTGTGTCCCCCCTCCTCTTGGTTCCACTGGTGTGGCAGCTCTAGTGAGGGGCTGGGACAGGATGGGGACGCGTGGCAGTGTCACTGCCCTCAGCCCCGATGAGTTGGTCCCTGTTCGAGCAGGGGGTTGGACCAGGTGTCCTCCAGAGGTCCCTTCCCACCTCAACCACTCTGGGATTCAGTGGAAGGGGGCAGGGGAAACCAGCTCCAGGATTTGGGTCATGAAGGGCACAGCCCATGGGTTGCAAGTCCCCAAAAACCAACGGCATTGCTGGTGCCAAAGGCTGCTCCTCCCCAGGCACGGGGACCAGCGCACCCCACAGCCATCCCCAGAGGCAGCACAGAGCTCTGCTCCCAGCCACTCACCGACCCCGAAACCGCAAGGTGCATGACAACGACGGCCGCGATCTCCCACCAGCGCCGGTTCTCGCAGCCGTGGAAAAAGAGGATGCCCCAGAAGGTGTGCAGGAAGATCAACACCATGGTCATGAAGGCTGCGGGGAGCAACAGCGGGGAGTCACCAGGGAGCCACCAGTCCTGCAGGCTCGGGGGGGGACGGAGAGGGGCCAGGAAGGGGCGCGGGGGCACTGATGGGCTGGGCAGGAGCAGGGAGGGTCACAGGGGACAAGCCGCGGCAGGTGGGGGCTGCAAGGGGCTACGGGGAGCAGCAGCCCTCGCGTGTCTGCCGCCCCCGTGAGGCAGCAGAGATGCGGGCGAGGGGCACGATCCCGTCCCTCACCTGAGGTCAGGAAGTAGAGCTGCGAGTCCCCGTGGATGCCCACGGTGCCAGGTCCCAGCGCGTCCGCCAGGAGGTTGATCATGGAGAAGGCGCCGCTCATGAGCCCAAAGCCCACGCCAGCCACTGCCGGGACAGAGAGGCCGTGATGCCCCCGGCCCGCGGTCCC
>VXAA01000606.1:4568-50172 GCA_013399115.1 Anseranas semipalmata
CGAGGAATTTTTAGTGTCGCCAGGGGGGTACCCGCGTCTGTGGGCGCCCCCACGTCCTCCCCCCCCCAGCCCCACGATGTCCCCCTCGCAGAGGACGATGGCGAAAGGTGCGCGGAAGGCACAGGAGGCACAGCCAAGCTTTTCGTCCTCTTCCCCCCTGTGCCAAAAGCTCCTTTTCTGCAAAGCTGAACGGCCGCTGGTGGCGGCGGGGAAAGCCTGAAGGGGGGAGGTCGCCCCCCCCCAGCGCACTCTTGAGGTCCGTGGATGAAAGGATGACCTGGTAATTCAGTTTGATGATAACCACTTTCATGCTTGAAAACAAACTGCCAAATTAAACCTAAGTGGGAAGAGCAGTGGGAAAGGTGGCGGGAGCAGGGCATTCTGAGCTTCCCCCCACCTCTCCAAAAGGCAAGGTTTGGGGTGTGGGGGGGAGCAATGAAATAAACTAAGGATGATTTAAATCCCAACCAAACGTAATTCCAGAGAGAAGTCTCCCCCCCGGTGCTGCACAGCCCTGCCTTCGAAAACTTTGGCCCAACTTGTGGCGATAGCTCCAACTTCGCTCCGCAGGGTCAGAGGTGAGGGCTATTTTAACCCTAAAAGCCTGCGAGTGACCAAGGCTGAGGCTGGGCTCGCAGCACTAATAGCCATAATTACCTCCTCCCTCCCAGGGACATTCCTCGCAGCAGAAACGTTAGGCGCCGAATCGAAGAAAATCCTGGAGCTGAACATATCTTGGGGGGGAAATAACAGCAATATGAAGGAATTTCAGAGCTCTCCCTTTCGCTTGGGGGGATTGAAGCCTTTTTTTTTTTTTTTTTCCTCGTTTTTTCTCCCCCCCTTTGCCAGCATTCCCAAGGCGCTGGGTCTTTGTCTTAGAAGGAATGGAGTGTCTGAATGGTGTGAAAGGGACAGAGAGGGTCGCTTCAAATCGATTTTACTTGTCCTCTCTGTCTTTTCGGATCAACGCCCTTCAATGGACACATAGGTGCTCTTTCAACCAAAAACTTGTGCAACATTTTCTGCCTGTATTGGTGCTAAATACAATAAATGCTGGGCAGATTTTTTTTTTCTTTCTTTCCAAAGCAGAAAGCACCCTAATTAAATTGTTTTATATGGACAGTCAAGACAGACCAATTAAGTATGCATTAGTATAAAGATATATCCGAGAGATAAGCGCTCTGTAGGAGCCCTGTCTAGGCAAGGTGTGGAAAGTGTCCTCTGGAGGAGAGCTTGTAAGCAGGTTTTCATATGGATTTTTCCCCTCCATTGCCTCCTATACCCGAGTAGCGGACTGAATAAGTTAGCGAAAAGCCATTAGCGAAAGTGGTTTCTAAACAAAGTTAACAGGTGGATGGAGCTGGTTCTGGACCCGAGTTACAGCCGCACGGGCGCAACACGCGGCCGTGCCTTTACGCACCCGCGCACCGCACGCTCCCAGGGCGAGCCGCCTTCGACCTGCAGTTTGCGCGGAACCGCGGAGGCACGGAAATAAAGCAAACACCGGGCACGACCGGAGCCTACAGCCCGCGGAGCGAGGCTGCACGCCCGGGCACGGCGCCGCGCTCCTGCTGCGCCTGGGAACCCGGCTCCGCACCGCGGGCAGCCCCGCGCAGCCCCGGAGCGCGGCGCGNCGCGCAGCCGTGGGGTAATCGCAGGTGGGAAGCGTTGCTGCTCCAGGCAGGGGCTTCCCCAGGAGGGAAATAACACCCCGGGATAAAACACACGCGCACACGCACACCCGCACCAACTTCTCTTTCTGTCCATTTCATCACCCCGGGAAAGCTCTCGTGTATGGTTACCGAGCTTTAAGCTCTTCTCCATTTCCATTTTTTTTTTCTTCACTGCAGATTTTCCATGTCGTTTAAAAAAAAAGAAAAAAAAAAGCAACCAACAACCAAACGGAGGACCAAACCGAGCGAGAAACCAGCCCCAGCCCTGCCCCAGCTGCACCCGGGGCAGGCAGGGCTGCGGCGGGGGGAGCAGCGGGGACACCCCGGCAGCCCGGTGCCCGGGGACGCTGCGGGGACTCGCCCCCGCCGTGGCACAAGGCTGTCAAACGAGGGGCCGGGGACGAGGGAGCAGGGGGGCACAGGGAAGCGGAGCGGCCGTGCGACGGCTGCCCGGTTTGGCATTGATTTTCCAGCAGCTTTTTGGAAGTGCCAGACCACCAGAGAGAGATGGGCGATGGGGAAGGATAAGCCATTCCTTGCTGGGGTGGTTAGCACCACGGTAAACAGGTCGGGAAGAGACGCTTTTACAGCCTCAATTCCCCTCTTTACTGGTTACCTTCGAGGATAAATCATAACGTGCGGTATGGGGGGCAAAGAATTCATCTAAAGGAGATCTCAGCAAGTCACTGCCCGGACAATAGTCCACCTCCTGTTGGGTTGCGTATTGATCAGGAGAGGAGCTGAAGATGTCGCCACACTAAATATTTACTGATCACACACAAATAGCCGGGACTTGAACGATTTTCTCCTGTGAGGAGAGCAGAGAGAGAAGGGTAAATCATTTTATTAGTGTGTATAAAGCAAAGAGCACACTCTGGCTTGGAGTGTTTTAAGATGTGTCTTCAGCTGGATGAAAAGAGTTAGGGAAATCGATATGGAGTGATTAGACGAGCCAGTCGTGTCAAAGAGAGAGGCTGTGAATTTCATGGATTTGGTTATACCGGGAGGGGGAAAATATACCGAGAGATTAAAGGGAGGAACCCGTTGTAGCAGAGCCAATGAAAAAATAATATCTAATCAGACCCGGCAAAGGTGGGGACGGGATAAGACCCGCATTTCCAAAGAATCACACCAGCCAGAGAGGAATCGGGGACACATATGAAAGGCAAACGGGGGGAGAGCAGGCGAGCAGGAGCCTAGAAATGCTACCGAGCAAAGAGAGGGGAGGCAGAGAAAAGTCGCCTGCTCTGTGGAGCAATGCTGAGCCACCACGAAAATGGGGACAAAAGACACAGGAGCGAGGGGAAGGAGAGGGCTTGGAGCAAGCGCCCGCCTGGCTCGGGGGTGCTGCTGAGGGGTCCCAGCCCCGGCTGCTCCGGGCAGGGCGAGCTCCGGCAGCCGGAGCAGGGCGCAGGGAGCTGGGACTCCAGGGGGGGAAAAACCCTTCCCCTCCCTGCCTGTCCTCCCCTGTCCTCCCCTCCCCAAGCAAACGTGGTGAGCAAAATGGATCTTAGCGTTTAACCACCTCGTTTTACCCACGTAATGACAAGGCTCGCAATATGTAATCTACAGATTACTGCCATGCGAGGGTGACCACAAGTGGCATCAAAAAAAAAANATCAGCATTTCTGAAAAGGACAAAATGGCTCAGCTCAGCCCGTGCTGTAAGTGCCGGAGCCGGGAGCTGCTGGAGAACTTTGCTGGGGACGAGCAAACGTGGAAGTGCCAAAGGGCACGGAGCTGGGAGCGGGGCAGGGCTCTGCCCATCCCCATGAAATTGTGTTCTTTAGGGATGCTCGGGATTTTTGGTTCCTTTTTTTTTTTTTGCCTCGAATCACTGATATTTGGGCCGTCTTCAAACGCTGCCCCCTTCCTCTCTGTGCGATTTTCTTTAGCAGCAATAGGATGCGAGTGCAGAGGACGGAGGCAAAGGAGCGAGAGAAAGTTCGAGCCGCAGCCTAAGCGATGCTGCCTGTTGGGAGGGCAGCAAGACATCCAAAGCTGGGAGCCGAGGAGCAAAACCGATGCGAAAACAGCTTTTCACTTCTCCTCCAAGTGCTAATTTCGCTACTGTAAACAAACACTGAAGTTAGGAACAGCTGCAAAGAGCCTGCCGGGCACGCAGGGCTGGGGGCGGCGAACCGAAGCCATTTCGCCCCCCGGCCCCCCCAGCCCCATCCAGCGGCTGGGGCCGCTTCTCCCGCGGGGAGGGGGCCGTGGGCGCGAGGACCGCGTTTCGTGGGAGCCCGTGGGGTGCGGGCAGCCCCGCGGGATCCCGGGTGCAACGGGAAACCTGGGGACAGGCACAGCCTAATTAACAGTTTTCCATAGCTGAAGCGATTTTTAAGAATCCCAGCGGATTAGAGCAATATGTTCAGGTGCGAGGCTACGAGGGCCTATAACTCCTTTCACTATAATCTCATAACCTCCTTACCTAATTCCTTAGATTGCAGATAGGAAGAGTCTGACCCCGGAGGTCGGAAAGAGCTGGGTTTCATTAACCCTTCCCTCCCCGGCCCCGCTCCGCGTACCCGGGGCGGGCAGCGCCAAGGCTGCGGGGCTGCGGGCGGGCTCCGCTCCCTGCGTGTCCCCCCCAGCCCCGGCCCGAGGGGGACCGGAGGTGGCCGGGGGACCGCCGCGTTTCCCACGCACCGGGAGGGGCTCGGCCACACGGCCACCGGTCAGGCAGCTCATCCCCTTCACACCGTTATACAGTTTTTTTTTTTTTTAATCGTTTTTCTAATGTGGAGGAAATGAAACGTTCTAGAAACGCCAGATATTGCGAAAGGCAAAGCAATCTCCATCCGTAGGACCAGCAGCAATCTCTTTAGCTTGTCCACAGCCGAGCTGTAAGCTTTAAAGATAAAAAAAAAAAAAATCGAGGCAAGCTCCTCAGGCTGTATTTGGCTGGTAACACACCTGGTTTATATTTTAATAGGTAGTTACATTGTATTGATTCAGGGTACATCATTGATGTTGAAAGTTAATAACTCTCAAATTATATCTATCTGCCTACATACATAATTGCATACACAGTATCACACTGTAAGAATTTGCATTTTGCTGCACATTCTTTGTTCTTAAATCTTTTAACACATTGAATTGTTCCTTTGAAGAAAATGCTATTGAACCACATGTTTAAGGAAAAGATGCTTCTAAACTATATGTTTAAGCAATGAAATTGTTGAGTGAAATACAGGGTTCTTTGTATTTCACACAAACCTTGCCATCCGCCAGTCTTAACCTATACATCTGAAATGCTTTTTTTCTTTTTTTTTTCCTTCTCCCAGTCAGAAGGCAGAAATATGTGAACTGCTGAGAGAGGTGGGTACTTTTTGGTAAGTATGTTTAGATATGATCTTCAGATGCATTTATTGTACTTTCAAATTCTTTGGATACTAATTGAGCTAGCAAACAATATCCCAGCTGAACGTCTCAACTCCTTCCCTATTTAACAAGCACTTAATACAGATTTATATTGTAGCCATCCATCTAGTCAACAATATAGCTGAGGAGTCAACAAAAAATTAAAAAAAAAATGTTAAAACCAAATTATACTTGCTGCCTTATATCTGACTCCTCTTCCTTTCTGCACTCCTAAAAATGAACTCTTTAAAACATCTTTTTTTTTTTTTTGATTTCTGAGTGACAGATCAAAAATAATTAGCAGATTCAGAAGCGGATGGAAAGTTTCAAATAATGTGTCTAAATATTTCATATTCCTATTTATAATACCAGCCCATCAGTTGTAAAAAGGAACCATTCCCTATTTACTCTCTGGTAGTTTAAAACTACAGAAGGATAGATTATTTAGGCTGGCAGTTCCTATTTTCCAGGGCCTGCCCCAGAGATGACATAAATAGAGATTGAACTATCAGGGTAAAACAAATAAATAATAATAAAAACTAAAACCCAAACCCTGGACAGGAATAGAGGCAGACAGCTATACAACTGCATCTGAACAATGTTACGTACCGCATTAGGGGATGGTCAAAAAAAAAAATAGATTGCATATTTATAACCTCGTAATTAAAATACATCCTTATCTCTCTCCTCTGAAAGGTTGCAGCTTTCTTGGAAGTATTTTGAGTGCATATTTTAAGCTCCATGTCCTGAATTGAATTAAGATGAGCTGTTTTACCCGATAGTAAAATACTTGCTTGCAATTTAAGGTTTAAGTTTCAACCACCTATCAATCTCTGCATCATTTCCTTTGTGTTTTCTCTCCTTGTGTTTGCAGACCTTATATAAAACGGTGTTAGTTTGTATCAAATTCTGATTTCCGCGTGCTAGAAATTAGTTAATATTATCCAAAATAATTGCCTGTATTTGACTGAAGTAAATTGGACGAGAATTTTTCACACGCAAAGAGTTCAAGGTAACACGAAAACTTTAAAGCAAAGGGATACCAGCAAACGGTGAAAAATGGCACGTCTGCTCCCTCTTGACAAGCTTGCATTATATCACATGCTAGGAAGCACAGATTTTTGAATCTAAGACCAGTTTTAGTTTTTAATAGGAAATAATTACATGGAACTTTATTTCCAGAGAGAACGTCCCTTCCAGCTACAGTGCTTGGCTTTGATCTGAGTATTAACTGGTAATAAAATAAGCATATTTTGGATCCTAAGCATATTGATGCTTAAAGGAATGTTATGCTTTCAATCAAACTCTAACTTCAGATTATCCAAAGGTATTCATCCTCCTTTTGTCAGAAACCAATTTGCTCTTTTACTCCAGCAGCCACTCACACATCTTTTGGTATATTTTGTCGTTTTATAGTAGAATGTGCCCTATCGAGGTGGAAAACTTTTACATGGAGTGAGATTGTGTTCCAGCCTGGCAATTTGTGCTGCTTCTCGCACAGCCCCCAGCCCGGCCGGTCTTTGCACTTGTTGTACACCACCACCATCGCTCACCTCGGAGGGCAACTACCGCGAACTTCTTCTGAGCAGTATTTTGCTTTCAATCTTCAGATTTGTATTTTTGCATTTTTATTTTTTACCTGGAGAATCAATCACTGGGAGCCATCCCGAACAATTAACCTCCCCTTTATACGACGGACCCAGGCGCAGCGCTTCATAAAGACATGAAAAGGCCATCCCAGACACCAGGACCCGAGCCCAGGCTTGTCACAGAGCATAAAAGGAGAGCGAAGGGGAGTTTTTATCTCTTTGCCCCGCAAACTCTTAATAGGTCTAAGTTTCAGTGTGACAATAAACCAGTTTTGATAACGCAGCTCATGGGTTTCTCTGCCACATAAAGTTTTCTTAATAATAAAAAAGAAGAAACTTTATCCCTGCTAAATTAAAATAGGGCAGATGTTGGATATGGTTCGTATTAGCCAGCCTTTCACCCCTTTGCCCCTGGCACTAAAGTTCTGACTTTTGCTTTATACTATGTCTGTTTCTAACTGGAAGGTATTATTCCTGCCCTCGCTCTCTTCTCGTATTTATTTTTTCAGCGTCTAAAATTAAACCTATTCATTTAGCAACATACATTCTACTTCGGATTGCTAAACCTGGCCAGAGAGGGGAAACATTTTCCAAAAAGTGATGCACCACTGACCTTAAAAGAAAACACAAGGCAGGGAAAGCTGTTCTTAAAAGGTTTATTTCTAGAGAGTTTTGTAGCTCTGTTGACATTATAGGGATAATGGCTGTATTGCAGCGGGCTTTCAAGGCCCAAGAGGTTTATGTTTGCTTCTGACCATAAGTATAATAAAATTTTAAAGGTGCACGAAGTCTCATCACTTTAGATATTTAAAACTAGATTGAAAAAAACCCTTGGGAAACATACATTACAGTGGACAGCCCTGCTGGAAAAGAAGGGCATAGACAAACCTAACCCCCTCCCAACCCAAATCAAAAAAAAAAAAAAAAAGGAAAAAAAAAAAGCCCCACAGCCCCAGCGTTTCCATGCTAGCTATATGAAAATCCTGGCTATTAAGCTCCTAGGATAGTACAGCTCTTTTCTCCAGGGCTGTGAAGATAGAATTTATTGTCCATTTGGAGCGATCAAGTTTAGGCTAATAAAAGGCCCTCTGTAAGCAGAAATGCCAAAGTTGATGTTTGGCGTAGTTTTCAATGGTGGAGTTTATATAGGATGGGGCTCTGCACTATTTGAAATTACTCATATCTCAGCAGCTGAAGATGATTTGACATACAGAAGTAAACGATAGTAGGCAACGGTTGGAGGTTAATCAGCCTTGCTTTCTGAACTGGACATCTGAAAGCAGGGAAAAGTGAAAGCTGCTCTCTCTATCCCTTCCCATTTCTAAGGCGCTGCTAACTTTTATGATTTTTTTTTTCTCTTCTTCTTTTACTATCTGTCTTTGTGCCTGAGGGCCAGTGAAAGAACACTGCAGATTCTAGATTGCTTTCAGAGTTTCCCTTTGCTGATGATGGATTACCATGTCAATTTAAACGGCATAGGATTAATTTGTTTCAATGATTTCTCTTTAGGCTGAATGCCAGTCTTTTTTTCTATCTCTCCTTGCTCTTCAGAATAATAATAATAATAATAATAAATCCTTAAAAACCCCAAATGCTTTTGATATCCCACATTAAAAAGACAATAATAGAAATAGACAAGTTAGGTGTAATGTTGCAACGCAGTTATAGGTTTGAGTGTTTTTATCTCATTCTAAGGGGCTGAAGCATACAGTCAGTCACATTAAAATGAAATTGGATCCAACGTTTATTCAATAAATACTTGTCTTGTAGGTAATCCAGAGCAGAGTGCTTTTGACACATAAGGACTTAATTTGTCTTGGATAACAAGTTATTAATATGGCACATTTAAACTTGCCACCTACAATAAGGTCATTTAGACTTATAATACGACTCGCGAGAGAACTTCATAGAGCCAGCAACAAAGTTTGAGGCTGCCTCGGCGTGGTGCAGCGCTGCTCCCCGGGCAGGCGCGCGGCTCGGGCTCTGCTCTCTCGGCAGCAAGTTCAGAGCGGGAGGACCCACCCAAGCCCGAACAGTTTACATCTGCTCTTCTCAGAAAGGCCAGCGTAAATGGAGTAAGGAGGAAAAAAAGAACCCAAACACGCGTTTTTGAATGAGTAATCTTGAAAGCTGTGCTGCGTCTGCTAGCAAACTCATCGCAGCTTTGAGAGTGAAAAAAACAACATTTGGTTCCGAGGGGAAATTCGCCTGCATTTGCACCCTGCCTCGTCCATGTGCTTTGCAATTTTCTTGCTTTTAATAATAAGCGAGGAAGTTGGAACATAATCCACCCATAAATGTTATTGCTGTAATTTGACTGCGCTGTGTTTGTTCATGCATTAGCCGTATACCTAAAGAGAAGTGGGGATGTATGGTGGTGATCCTCCCACAGCCTGAACAAACAGAGATGTTTTGGTATATATTGGGTTTCAGACCCCAAATACTTTGCAATTGCTTTAAAATTTGGAAAGCTGGAGATGGGGTGTTTAGTTTCAGACCTCTCCTAACCTAACCGTGCCTGCAAGAGTCCCACCAGGACAGGAATGCCGTGGGCAGGCTGCACAGGACATGGCTTGCGGCTGGCAATTCGTTCTCCATGCTGCATGTGTGAGCGTTACGATGCTGCTTCTTGGTACTAAGCTCTTGATTGCTCTTGTCCTGGCAGATTCTGTCTCTTTAAGTAACTAAATCTCATTTTTAAGCTCTTCCTGGGAAAAGGATGTTACACATGAGTAGAAAAATGCAGGCAAGAAAGGCTAATTGAATGAAAAGAGAGAATTAGGTTAAAAATAGAGTACAATCTAGTATCACATTTTCACTAGTGTAACCTGAAATGAAGGTGTCTCCGAGTCCCTAGTGATGCCAGAGTGTTTAGATGTTGGGCACAGATGGAGACACCTATTGAAATGTGTCTGAAGAAGATTAATAGGACTTGTCAGTGTTGGGAAAGCACTGCTTTGCTGTAAATTTCTACTAGCACAAGATGAATTACCGATGAATGCTCAGTTATCAACCCCATCACTATCATTGGACACTAAATCAAATTGAGCAGTTATCTACAATCAGAAAATTTCTTTTAAAAATAGGCATACACCTTTAGGCTTAAACTCTTTAATAAGACAATAGCCTCTATGGCATGTGTGTGTTCACTAAAGGATGTATTTTAAAGTTTCTACACAAAAAAGCTTCTGTTCTGAAACGAACTCCAAGCTTAGTGTGAAATCGGGCTTGTCAAACAATAGAAGATATTCAGAAAATACTGCTTGTACGATATAATGGTCTGCTGGGGGCCGGATCCAAAATGCACTTTCATCCACGTCATTAGATTTTGGATCAGGCCCTATTTGTGAATGCCTTTTTGTCATCGCTCCTCTCCCTTTATCTTTGGTGACGATAAAAAACTTCTCTCTACCTTAAAGACTGAGCATCCTAATCAGGTATTAATGCAAAATAGCTGTCAAGACGCAGGGTATAAGTATAATAATAACACCCCCCCAACATATTTAGCCAATGACGGCTTAATATAATGAAATATGTTATGAAAGAATCAATGAATAAAATTTTAGCCAGGAATATTTCTTTTTACTCCTTTAAAAAGGGGAAACTGTCACAAGCAAAGCTATCACAAGCATTTACCAGCCCAGTGATAAAGCATATTAGCTGCATTCACCATGTGATGCTGCTGATGACAATGATATTAAAGAAGCATCATATATTTTTAGTTTCTAGGACTTCTCTCCCTCTCACCCAGGCACGGCACTGCTTTATCCAAGGAGATTTATCGTGGCATGTTTTCAGAAGTCAATTTTTCCCTTCTATTATAGACAAGGGCAGTCATTTATGTTTAGGGAGGGAGACAGGTACAGTGCCTTTATCTGATCGGTGTCCCCAGCCCCAGCCACCTTCTTAATCGATGGCAAATTCCCACTGTGCAGGATCAGGCCCTGTCTGGGCTCCTTCTCAGCCAAGGAATGTATCCTTCTCTTCTCCTCCACGTATCTTACCTGTGATGTATGCCACTTTTCGAGGAGGGAATAATATGCCATTTACCACAAAGCACAGCTTCAAAGCCTTTGTGTGTTTTGCATCCCCAGCCAAAGCTTATTATTCACCACCTTAAAAATGTAACCGGGTAAGGGATGGCAGCCGTTATTGTCTTCATTTTTACACCCGAATTTTCACGCAGCAAACATCCCGTATTAGGGCCAGATTCTCACTCAGATGGAAGTTATTAACTTGAAGCAGAACGGAGCCGATTTCAGCCAGCCGCAGCCCGTGCCCTCCTAACACAGGCTCTTTAAAGCATCCCCTTGTTCGTTTTTTTTCTTTTCTTTGGAGGGCATGAGTCTTTAAACATGTTTGTTTTACAGAAAGCAGCAGTCAATTTCTAACTTTTTTTTTTCCAACAAACATGGAAAGAGAATATTAACAGGAAATATTAATAGAGCTGAGTGCGGTATGATGCTAGTTAGATTGTAGTAGCTGAGAAATATGAACTAGTGAACATAATCCATAAACTCCATTTGGTTACTATAATACTCCAATCTGTATTTATTACAACCCCACTCTGATGCTTATACAACTGCAATTGCTAGATTTATACACTCTAATGGTTTCACAATAGGAAAAACCTGTGTTCTTTATCTTTCTTTTCCTGTCCAAAATAACCCCTTCCACATATACTTCAGGCTCCTCTGGCCCTTGTCTGGGTTTAATCACAGGCTGTGGGACAAAATGTGCATTATTAAGAAATATAAATATTTTCAGAAGCAATCAAAGGGTTGAAAGATTGATTCGGCATGTAGATTGGATTTAATTCGAAGCAGCTTTGTTCTAATGAGGACTACTGGGATACAAAGACAGCAGCCGCTTATGGCCACCAGTTGGGAGCTCGGATTCACTGCAGTAACCTGTCAAGAATTTCACCCCACTGCCAGGTATTAACCAGCAAAGGGCGGGGGGAGTCGATTTTCATCCTCCTTCGTCAGAGCCTGGATTAGGATTTCGGAGTCCCTCTTTTGCTGAAATGACAATTAAGGCTCAGTTTTTGCTGCCCGCAGGGCCAAATCCCACAGTCTGAAACTCCTACGGACTTCAGTGGTGGCTTTGCCTAGGGGAAAGGTGGCAAAGCTTGGCTGAGCAGCAAGCGCAGCAAGTCCGAGAGCTCAGCAGCAATTTGCTCCGGTGTGGCTGCTTTTGTGGTGACTTTTTCTCTTAGATTTTGCTACCTGCGCTCCTAGATGTGTCGGGACTCTTTGTTGTTGTTGTTTTTGCATAGGGAGGTGCTTTTTTTCCCTGCAATAGTGAAATTCAGCTCACTGTTGGCTTGGAAGATCTTGTGTCCTCATAGGGTGACCCAGGGGAACTGCCGCGCTCGTCCTGCTTCCCAGGGAAAAGCCTGCAAAGTCCAACAAAACATCCTCGGGGAGGAAGCTGAACAAAACGGGACACTTCGCTGCTTTTCCCCCAGACTTAAAAAAAAAAAAAAAAAAAAAAAAAGGCAAAATTTCTGCGCGTGCTGTGGGGGGGTCACGTCACAGGTACTTGGGGAGCGCAAGACCCTGGCAGCTTTCCTACACGTCGAGCGTACAGTCAGAATCACAGCGCGTACAGGATCAAACACCGACTAGTTTCTCTCTCCCCTTAGCCCCCCCCTTGCCTACTTTTGTCCATAAAAGCAATAGAAAGAGAGAAAGCTTGAATTTTCTGAACTGTTTCACCCATCCACAGCTGGAATTCCAAAGTGAAATGAAAATGCCTTTAAAATCAACCCTACATGGGAGCCTGAGAGAACAAGTTTTCCTTTGTTGTAGGGTATAGTATTATTTGCTGTAGGTTTTTGATATACATTCTAAATTAGGCCTGCAAAGGAATGCTTCATCTTTAATTCATCACTCTCAGCTGAAAGAGATTAGCAATGTCTAGCACGCACCCTTCGTATGGTGCTGACCTCATCAAGTATGGCCTGAAATTAATTAGCCTCATTCATTCCAAATGGAAAAGGATAATGGAGCTGCATTTTAGAGATGACCATCACAAATTGTATGCAGCATATTTAAAATCCCTCCCCCCCTTGCTCCCCTCCCCGTTTAAAAAACTATGTAGATTAAAATTCTTTCCAGAACTTGCAATATGTCAGAGTTATCAAGGCACTGGGAGCAGAAACCACTCCGTTTTTATTTGTGGAACTGGGAGCCACATTTTGTGTGTGTGGCTGTAAAAGCAGCGAGTCTGTCTTAATGGCGGAACACCTGGAATTAATTTGATATTTCCAGGTGCTCTGGAAAACCGGGGCATCAAGCACTTGGTGTTTAAACATTCTTCTACCCGCTCGCTTAAATCAATATGAAAGTGGTGTCCCTTTGTCATTCATACATGCAAAGTGCTAGCACAAACTCCAGCTTGGCTTCAGAGTCCTACATCACTCATAATCTAATTAGAAATCAGAGCAGAGCTGAAGCAGCATTCTTTGTGGATTCTTGGGCAGCAAATAGGGATACTCGTCTTTTGTTTCCCTCCCCGATTGCATCGTTCACAAGCTTTCACACCACATCTCTAAAGGTGGTTAGGTGCCTCAAGATGTTGACAGGCATGAAGGACAAGATTATTTAGGTATTTAGGTGCCAACCCCGGGTGATTTCAAATGGAATTAAGCAACTGGATGTTACTGGGGGGGCAGGGGGGGGATAAATGAAAAAAGCTTCCAATGCAAATGAAAAGCTCTAACCTAAAACACGACTGATGTTTTTCCACAGTCATATTGCCTGCAGGGTGATTTTACGGAAATCTGCTGATTTTTACCCTGGTCAGCGAGCACTTAGCTTTGGGCAGCGCCTCCGTGGCCGGGCACTGCGCTGCCCCGTGCTCTGGTCGCTTCCCAAGAGACAGGGAAAGCAGCAAAGAAAGCGGGGTTTCCGGCAGGATTTTGGAAGACGCCTCAGACAATGGTGAGGAGTGGGCCAAAATCCAGGTCCAAGCTGGATTCTTCCATTTGTGCACTCCTCTCGCGAGCGACGACTGCTGATGGATCACAGCGACATGGACTTTTCCCTCTCCTTGCTCCCCAGCATCAGATCACCAGGAGGGCCTGAGATAATACTGTGGGTAAGAGACACGTTTTTCCTCACACCAAATAATGCATTTTGAAACTTTGGGTTTTGAAATGACAAGGTCAGAATGGTCCGTGCCTGCAAGGCCAGGGGCTGGAGAACGCCCCTGCAGATCGTACACCCAAGGCTGGATACACCGGGAAGAGGTTTTGTGTAAATTGACAATTAATTATTCCTTTTTAACAAACAAATATTTGTCTTCCAAAGGCTCCATTCATTAAGCCTGCCACTGAATCCAGGATTGAACCTGTTATTATTAATCCTAAACGAATTCACATTTGTCTACATGAACAAAGCTGCTGGCCATCTGATAATCCAAATTTGCTCGGGAAAACGGAGTGAGCAAATGTTAGAAGCAGCAGGTGAAATCATACCATAGTTATTAAGCTTTCTTCCAGGGCAAGCACAGGATAGATTAAATTGTTATGTTAGGCCATGTTGTGAGTCCACGTCAATTTTGTTTGAGATCTTATCTTAGCTCAGAACTGTTTCCTCCTAAATTAAACTAAATGCTGAAGACATGAGAAGCATATTGACCCAAAGATTCAAAACTTTGGACTCAGCAGCCTTCTGATCTTTTGTCCACAGAATATCGAGTTGTAAAGCTGCAGAATATTAAATAATCATGATTATCTTCAACTTGCCTAAATTCATTTGTCATACTGAAACACTGGCACAGATTTTCCTTTTTTCTGTTTTTTCAGAACAAGGCGTTGATTCTGCCTGCAAGCTGGTTTCATTTGCCACAGAACTTACAGACTGTGGTCCTATGCTTATATTAAGTCTCATGCACGAACCAGGCTTGGTCATTTATTCTGTCTCTGGTCTCTTCATCTCCCTTTGCCAAACACCATTGTCCAATACACAAACAAAATCTTACAGCCAAAATGAACAAACTATGCTGGTACTTCATTCCGCTGTTATCATGCACAAGTGGTTCTTGAGATTCAGAAATGCAGTGTAATTCACCTGGGATAAGAAATCAGATTTTAAAATGAGCTGAACAGACATTTTTAGGAATAAGCAAGTTTCTAAAGAAACCAGCTTTTTAATCCTCCCCTTTCTATATTAGTACTGTAAATCAATATAGTCTGCACTTGGAAGAACCCAGATGAGTTTGAATTGTCATAATTAAATATTGTCCTATTTCTCCCAGCACAGCCAAACAAGGAGTTTTACTCCTGACACAAGACTTTTCTCAAGTAGGGACAACTTACTCACTTACTACAGCTATGATTTAAGCTCCAAATGGTTCCATATTTTTTTAGAAAACAAATCATTACCAAAATGCATAGCACAACTCATCCCTGGTCTCAGAATACTAAAGAGATGGAGTAATAGTAGAAATAATATTATTTAGCTGCTTTTAAAGACAAACATCATGATGGTACATTAAATAATGTGATCCACCCAGGTGGCCTTCCAGTTGCATACAGGAGAACTGTGTTCATCCATCACTTCACTCCCCTCAGCTGTAACACTGGTTAATGCCCAACTGGTGGGCATTAGCACTAAGTTGTAAGTGTGAATGGGAAGAAAAGGGGAGCACAAAGCTGTACATTAGCTGAGACGAGTGCGATGTCATCGCCAGGCTGAATTTGCAAATAACACCAGGCATTAAGTAAACAAATCTTTACCTACTGAAGCAACAGTTCACTGACTTTCAGGAATGACATCCAGGAGGCAATGCAGCGCATTTACAACAGCAGGTACCTAGGCACTGGCTGGAAGCCCTTAGCACAAAATTCAAAATGGAGGCTCACCATTACCCTGAAAAAAAATCATTTTTTCTTAATTTAGTCTCATTGCAAATGTTCAAGAGTTTGGGTTGGATCTTTTTGGCTGGGGGTTAGGATTTTTGTCTGTGAAGTACTGAGCACACAGAGCCATCTGGGTAGTTTCCCTTCTCAGCTAGCAAATACTACAGAGATGCTCAGTGGCACAACTGGGGGTTGTGTGTGAGGTCAGGCCCTTCCGTGGGCTGTGGTTTGCTCCCATTCGCATCTGACACCGGTTACCTACAGTGGTTTCTCCTAAATCACTGGACATTGCAGATACACACACAGTGAGCATATGTTCTGAAAACATAAGTATGTTGAGTAGCCATTGCTGTTCTTCATCCCAGGCACATTATTTGGCTCCTATGCCGTAAGTTTTTCTTTCCGTATATCCTAATGCCACCATTCTTCTCCCCTAATAATAACATAAATGAGTACTCTATAGGTGTAATTACAATAACAGTTCTTTTACTGCAAATACTAGAAAGCCTGTAACCTGTAATTCACGTTTTGTGATACTTCTTTATTCCAACACCAGACGTGTTATTTTAAAATGTCTAGGACCTAAAGCTAAATTTATCTAGTGATATGTAATAGCAATGGAAGCTAAGCATCCTCCTTAGCCCATGTTTTAGAGCTAGGTTACATCTCTTTGCCAACCAGTGCTTGGTTCACCTACAAATACCATACCCACCACTCCCACTATGGCTGCAGCGTGAGAGTTAAAACAAGAGGAAGCAAGATACATCTCCATCTGTTTAATTTAAGGTAGGAACCTATGAAAGACTTACTAGCCTGGAATAAGCCTTCTCTTGCATTATTCCATGGCAGGTTCAGGTGCAATAAGAGTATTTCCTCTCCCTACTGTGAATCTGCTGTACCTTTTGTAACGCCAGCTGTCCTCCTCTTTTAGGGACGAACCACCACGAGGCCATGACTGGGAAGAGTGGGGACCAAGCACGTGAAGGGACAGGTGATGCAGCTGGAGCCCTGACTGCCGCTGGGTGATGGTTCTGCTCCTGTCCTGGCTCCTCCTCATCAGTGCTTTGAGCTGCGCGAAGCCCTGAGAACCAAGCCAACACTGAGGGCACGACCAGGTCTTTGCTCCTCTCACGGACCACACCTGAAGCACAGCGCAAAGTTTCATTCTTTGCTTCTGCAGGTAGGAGCACGTTGTATAGGCTCACGTCTGTGTGTGGGTTCACAGGTTTAGTGTTAGTGGTGAGCAAGACAGTAATGCTAAAATGACCCCTGAAACCTTTGCCCTCTTCTAGAACTGACATTGTTTCATTATTTTCTCTCCGTTTGCTGGATGAAGCAGCCACCACAAGGAAGACGTGCTGGCACACATCCCACTTGATAGCTGAAAAGAACACACTGACAAACATTTTTAATATGCTGAAGCTTATCAACATCCCAGTGAATAACGGGCGAACGATATTTCCCATTGGTTATCCGTAGATGTACATGGACATGCCGATAAACTGCCACTTAGTCCAGAGACTGCACAGGAATAAATCACCAGATAAAATACAATATTCCTAGTGAAAACCTTTAAGGAATGTGCCCCTGCCCCAAGCCCCTGCTGGGAGACACACACTTACGCTCCCTGAGCGTCCCTGCATTACATTGCCGCCTGCATTTTTTTTTTCTTTTTGGTTAGATGCAACGTAACTTGCACAGAAACTGGAACAGGGAGAGGGACCTGAAGGTAAAACCCCCACTGCCGATCTCAGCTGCGAAGGGCAGACCATCGGCTGCAGCGAGGGTGTTTCCCAGGGAGCCACCAAGCCAGCAGATCGGGTCCTGCCTCTGCTTCTCGCACCGGCGGAATGCTGCGCTGAAATCGCTGGAGCAGGGATCGGGCCAGGAATGAGCCTCTGAGTTGCAAAGCAAATTAATTCCTGCCAAAAAAGTTCAGCTATGCTCAGAAGTATGTAAAGTGTCTGATTTGAGAAGTGTCAAGTAGCATTTGTGACCAATTATCCAAGATGAAGGGGGCAGAGCTATGTTTACATGTACTAATCTTCAGCCAAAGTTTGAAAACTCCAATTCATGGACACGCATCAAATTTCCTTTCCAGGCTTGGCATTTGCCTGTACGCACGCACGCACATTGCTCCGGGATGACAGGAAAACATGATTACGACTTGCAAATAATACAAATAAAAAAAAAAAAGTGAGGGGAGCTGCCATGCAGCAGCAGCATGGTAATTAAGCCTATACTGTGATAAGTGGGGAAAAAAAATCACGGACTGCTGTATGAGTAAAATAGCTTTATCAGCTGAGCTGAAACATTATGGGTGATGTGTCTGCATTGTTATTTTTCCACAACCTGTGAAGCCCTGGGAAATGATCCGCACAAAAGAATAAGAAATGAAAGCTGCCTCTGCCATATTCTGTTTAATTAACACAGGTATACCAATTTAATGCAATTAATCAAGATAGTAGGGATTAAACAGTAACTCACAGTTGACAACGACAGCGTCATCAATGCTGTGGCATAGAAGGGCTAGAAAATGATTGCAGTGACTAGAAGCACCATGGGCAAGAACAAGCTGACTGGAGGTTTGGGTGGGTTTCAAAGGTTTATGCACACCCATTGAACTTTAGGAGCAGCTGATTTTTCACGTGGCCAAGTGTTTTTGTGCCCTGCCCTTCCCTTTCCCCTCTCAGACCTTCCAGGGTAACCCCCAGAGCGGCAACGACTTTTAAAGCGATTCCTCTTTCTTCTAACAGGTTCCTGACGCCAAAGGTCTGGACCTGAACGAGCAGCGTGCTGGGCAAGAACGGGCTGCAGCGAGCTCCTGGCCTTCAACCCTTCCACACGCAGCTATTTTGGTAACCAGAACAGTCCTGATGGGTGAAGGAACGGAGAAGGACTTCTCAGCGTTTTAACTCTATCAGTGCTGGATGCTGTGTCCCTATATAGGTTGTCTGCCTCTGTTTAAGACTCTAAGTGCAGATTTGCTGAAATTTTGGAATTCCTGTCTGCAGGAGAGGCACAGCCCGGTTTACTACAATGCCACCGTCCTCATTAATGTAGTTCAAGCCCTGATGAACTGGGACCACCGCTGCTGGGTAAGAAGATGGCTAAGTTTTCTGGGCTCATTCTCTTGGCTTAAGAATGTTAAATTAGGTGCTAACGAGTAGTAACCCTGTCCCTTTTTTATGGTGAGGTTGACACTTGCCTTCTAGGAAGCAGACACAGAGATGACCCTCCTCATTTTGCACAGGTCACCAAACAGCCCCGTGATGGTGAGGGTTATCGGCCATTTACCGAACTCTGTTTGACTTGGGTTCACGGGCGAGAGATGAAAGGCGCTATATTGCCTTACCAGTCCTGGGGCCAGCCAGTCTCCCTAAAGCAGCGTTTGATTTAACAAGGCAACTGCTGACCCAGATTAAGACTAGATTAATCCCCAGATTAACCGAGCAGCCCTGCTCTCACACCTAGAGCCGCTCGGGAAGAGGGCAGCGTTCTCCTGAGCTGAACCACCCAGACATCTTCAACGTCCCAGAGCTGAGATGCTGACCGCCGCCCTTGGCCCTGGAGGAGCGGTCCTTGCTAGCAGGGCAGTCACAGCGCTGCCTTTTTGCAGGTGATGGATGCGATGCTCAATGCCGCAGTGGTTACAGGAAGGAGAACGTTTGCTGCTCAGTCCAACCAAGAATTTAACCTGGACTTGTCCTGAATTCCTTACGATATCAAAATCCAGTGTTGTACCAAATTCACTAGCATTGGTCAAAATCCTCTTCCGCTTTTCTCCCTTGCTGTTGCAGTGTGAACCACGAGACATTCAGAAGTTGCATTTGTTGTTTGCTAGTGTTACTTCATTGCGGTAGTAATGCATCTGCTGAGTCAGCTCTTTCTGGTGTTTTTTTTTCTTTTTTTAATTTAATAGCCAATTTCCAGCAAGCTTTTGTTGCCCAGTTCCTGCCAATAACCAGGGAACAAGCACAAGTCAACAGAGAAAATGAACGACCAGTAGCTAAGTGAAAAGACTAGTAAATGCAGGCCATTCATGTGACAGGATCCGATTCATTTTTATGCCAGGGAGATTTTTTAAATGGGACTTCTCCCAGCGGAGAGCTCACGCTGTTCAAGGCCTGCTTCGCTACAAAGACAACACAATTATTCAAAGCTTATTATTACTTTTTATCACTAGCTTTCCAGCCACAGGGAGCGAGGTGAGAGGTAAGATCAGGACCCCGTTTGCTTCCACGCACCGTACACACGGTACAGCACGCTAAGAGCCCTACAAAAGGTGCTGTCTGCTCCCCGGGGCCGACAAACGCACCCAGGCTGAGGGCTGGTCCGAGAGCAGAACCCCGCAGCAGCAAAACTGGGGACCCAGCCTGAGCCCCTCTCTCCCAGCATCCTGCTGCCCGTTGGTTTAGACACCTTTACATTTTAGGTTTTTTTTGAATCACCAAAGCAATCAATTGAATAAATGTCACATCCTTTGAAACACTATTTATTGTACTTATAGAAAACATTATCTGTTCTCTGAGGCTAGTGGAGATTATTAAGGGTGATAAACTCATCAGGAAAAAATGCAGGTTGGGTGTGACTGAGAAACCTGTGTTCTATCCCGCAGTGCCACTGCAATCCCTGGCTGTGGTGTGACGGGCTGTGCTGTCCCGGGAGCCTGTGCCATCCTATTCTCTGCTTTCAGGCTGCACTTGGAGAGGCAACTTTCATGGAGATATGTGAATGGAATATGAATACTATGCTGGGGTAAGTGGGGTTTTGTTTAGTTGGGGTTTTATGTAATGTTTGGAGTCTGTACAAAGGCTGGCATTAAGCGCAGCCCAGTTGTGAAAATGTTTTTGACTGCTACTTGTCCAATCCCGTAAAGCATACCTGCGTACCACAGCAATACCTGCTCCGTTTATATATTAGAATTATTTTACCAGCTCAGCCCTTTGAGATTTCACTTTTCATTTGTAAAGGATTCTATAACGCACATCAGTTGTGCTATCTCTCTACCTGCTGATCAACTGGGAGATTTTCTTAAGACTATCTACATTCTAATTTATTGTAACATTCCTCTACTTCCTTATTTGAATAACTGAGGCTTTTACAAACATAATATGATCTAAAAATAACTCTTCAAGACCAAATGGATACTCATTATCATTTTCTCTTCAGAACTTGCAAGTCTTGGGTTATCTTATGCAACCTTTACACGCTGGCTAGTGCTTTACGCTTTGGTAGGTTTGCTCAAATACAGAAGGTAGTGATAACAGATAATGTGCATTATAGGTTTCTTTACAGATGAAATCAATGAAGTGTCCTGAAGTCTACTAACTACTCAATACCAGCAGCTTATACAGCCCTCTGTGCTACTACTGCTGCTTTGAACCAATTTATTTAGTCATTTTGACTTTACTCAGATGCACCCCTTCCTGCTGCAACAGCAGTGACACAATGTTTTAAACCATGCAGTCATCTCCATCCTGGATTTTGTGAGTGCTTATTCTTGTCTGAGTGATGAATCATTCATACATCCTTCCACGGATTCCAGGTGAGTTACTCACATTTAGGTGCTTCCAAGTAATACACAGAAAGGTGCTGAGAAAATGACAAGACTGCCTAGTCAGAAAGCTCAGCAAAAGCAGATCTGAGCAAAACGCTTGCAGTAGTGCTCAAAATCTTTCTAGAGGAGACCTGGGGCCAAAGGGTTCTGCCTTCAAAGAAGCAGGGCCAGCAGGGAGGTAGAGTACTTGCATTACTGACTGACCATCAGCTGCTCTCCGTCCTCAAAAACAAGTCAGGAAATGACTGAAAGTACCTGAAGACATAAGAAGGATAATTAAGTTTCATTGTGTGAATAAGAGGGTAATCTGTCCAGACAAATCTAGGACCTAGTATTGAAAACTGTAGTATCTGAATATAAAAAATGAGTAATTTTGAATAAAGATGTCTATCAGGACTGTAAATTCAGAGAGTAAAAAAGCAGCTTTGCTTAATAGACCATCTCTCCATCTTCCTCTAACTCATTTTCTTGTTCTTTCTCCCTTTTGTGTTATTGCAAAAAACACGTGTAAAATCTGATATTGAGAACGCTTTAGTTTCATTTCAACCTTCTCTTTTCAAAACGTTTTGTTCCCCTGTGAAGATTGCCCCTACGAGATAACCCTAGCCATGGTGGTGTTAGGCTTGCAGGGCCACGGTTGCTGACAACACAGATGTATTTTGGGGGGTCTCCAAGGCCCTCACTCTTCCAGGGCTCTTAAAGATGCTTTTGGACTTCCATGACAAATCACCTGGGACTCAGAGCAGACCACGGGGTGTGCAGGACAGCAAAGAAGGCACAGAGAAAATACTGAGCAGAACAGCCACACTATAAACAAACGTGAGTTTTGCCTCGTTCTCAGAGCGTGAGTTATGAAAGCCCACTCTAGACATAATGAATGTATAGATCATTTTGACCAGATCATAATCTATGAGTAAATAATGTTCCCTGAAAACATATAGGTGAAATAAAGAACTTCTTGCTACTATTGCTATATTGGTATCAGGGATTACTGATGAGGCTAACATGATCCTGAGGCTTTGTGCTACCGATGTTTAAATACAATGCAGAACTAACTACAGGGCTTGGTTAGCAAATTCCCTCCCAGATGAGGATATCCAGGGCTTATACTGCTGGAAACAAAACCCAAAACTATACAAAGCTTACCTGTCCCTAGACTTTATCACAAGCCCCAGACTTAAGTTGACTGGCAGGCCCACTAACATTTGTACAACTCCTCCATTAGGATCCCCTGATTTTGTTAGTGATATTAATAAGCAAATCACATAGCACTGTATCAGAGCCCTACTTCTGAAAATGAAGTACCTATAACACCTATGACTTCTTCACCGCATGGAGGAAGCCTGAGGACACCAGGCTGAGACCTATGGCTGATTGCCACCACAGTCGCTAGGCCATGGTAGGTTAGTTTTAAAGAAGGTGGCACTTAAGTGACATCTGTGTGACACGTGCTGTAGTGTCCAGAGATCGGTCTCTATGTATTCTGCTCTAAAGCTAGAGAGCAAGTCACTGGGGAAAAAAATGGAAAGAAACACCAGGGAATAAAAGTACTTTTGAAAGAGAAGAAATCTACATTTCAATGAAAATCCTTTCAAGGCATTTCAAATAAGAGTCTGAGAGAAATAATTACAAAGTTTGGAGAGAAAGAACGTTAGCTTTGATATCTTTTTCTTCTATGAAGCAATTAAAATAAGCAATTTTTCAAATACTAAGCAGAAAATTACTAATGGCTGAACCCAAAAGCTTTCATTTCCTTCTCAGGGCCTTTATTCTTCTAAAAAAAGACAAAAAAATGTGAAGGTGGTTTTCCAGATAGATTAATGCATAAAGCAGTCGCTAGTTGGATGTCATAAAAACTACAGCAGCATAGAATAGCTGAGATTAAGAGCTAGATTTAAATCATGCAACAGTCCAGTTAATATCAATGTCTAATTAAGAAATGCATAAGAAGTCTGTAATGTTGATTTGATGGAGAAAAACTCTAATAGGGTTTCTTTTGGAATTTTCCATTTCAATTGCTGTGTAGACTTTTAATGGATGTCCTACCCAGTCTTTGGTATTAGCAGGAATCATCCTCAAATTAAAACCAGGGCCAAAAATGGAACACAGGTAGACAAATTAGCTTGTCTGGGAAGCAGTCTGGGTAGCATGACAATGGGAGCTCAAGCCGAAATTTTACTACAAATAAAAGAGAACAAATGTCTCAAATCTGGCGTGGAAACCCTATCTGCTTATCGTTTTAAACAATTTAAAACCCTGTAATTTCAAACAATGCAATACTAACCCATTTCCTCACCTCCCTCAGTCTGCCAAAATCTGACAATTCATACGTAGAAATCCACAGACCATTAAGAATTATTAATTAGCCTTTTTAAATAGGAAGACTTCCTATAGCCATGTATATTAGTAGTGTGTAAAGGTGGGCTCTTTTTCGCTTGCAATGGGATTTAGAGCACACAGCTCCCTGTCACTACCGACGAACACCATTAATCTCCCACTCTTTTCTGGTTAACTAAAGCTCTTAAACTCTTTGAGCAAAATGAAGCCCGTGGCATCTGCCACAGATCATCCAGGATGTTTGGTCTCTAGGTGTGAAAGGGGAGCTGGTTTTACGCTGCGTGTCACTGATGCCCTAAAGTTGTTAAGTTCCGAGCAGTGTAACCGTTAGCACGTACAAACCCACACAGCACAGAGGGAGAAAGCACAGCACTGGATTAAAGCAGCAGTGTATTTGTTATCACCACTTTGTTGTTGACCCAACAAATCCGGAGGGAATTATCTCAAGAATCTAGGAAGACAGCAAACTCAAAATAACCCCTATGACCTAGGGAGCAAGCACACCGGGGAGTCATTTTTAAGTTCATTAGAGCACATTAAAATACAATACATTGGCCATGGTAAAGCAAGGCATATTATTCCATCTGTCCGTATATTTCTTTCCAGTACTAAATCCAGCCAGGGACCTTTCAGATTTATACCATTAAGCCTTTCCCACTTCACTTAAAGGGGAAAAGACCAGAGGTAAAATCACAATAACAGCGAAAGTTCAGCACTTCCGAGTTGCCATCATTGCCTGAAATGTCGGGGTCTAAATCCTTACCTGGCTTTACTCCATCGATCGCTGAGGCACAAAAACTTCATATTAAATAGCGATGCCATGGCACTAGGGATGCCCCAAGGATTTTTCTCCTTGGAAGAGCATCCACCCTCTGAATGATATGAAAGTCTGAGGTGGGGATGTTCAGGTCAAAGGGTTCAGCTCACTTCCCCCACTTGACTGTATGACTGGGGAGCTACCATGGACAAAGATCCTTTTAAATCAAAACAGAGCACTGCTTTTGCGGTGTGCTTTCCCTGCAAGCTTGGATTTATGCAATACTTAGAAAATAAGAGGATGAAGCAGCCTGCCTTTGCAAAAGCATGCAACAGAAAAACAAACCTTAACTCGTCCAACACACTTGAGAGCCACAAATACTCTTACAGTTTTAGTAAATGAGAGGACAATTTCTTCTTTCCTCCATAAAACTGTCCTTTCAGACATTACTACAGTCATGACCTCACTGCAGTTCCTGCATTCCTTCTGAAAAGATTAAAATGAACTAATACACCAGTGATCTCATCAAAGCGTAAAGGACATCTTATGCTGGGGGAAAAATATCAGGAGAACCCCAGTGCTTCATCTGCGTAAAGACAGCAGGAAAAGGGCTAACACTGAGGTGAAGAACTAAAGGCACAATGCCAGAGAGGCATTTTTCCATCTTATAAACTCTTAGGATTTGTCCTACCTGATCCTACTATCACACCTGCCATCCTTTCAGCTGTCTCCACACGTGGTCTCCTCCTTTTTCTCCTGCCTTCATCAATACCTTCCCTAGTCTCTTCTGTGCCCCTCACACATGTTTTAACATACCTGACTGCTCTTTGAATCATATATGCTACTATTCTCAACTACACCCCAAAGACTTTTGCAGGATATTACACACAATGCTGTTACACAGAAATATTCACACACGTCATCTGTAGCTTAGGTAATTCTGGCTAAGGACATGTCTCCTACTTGTTTATGCAGTGCTGAGGCCAAGGTCCTGGATTATGACAGCTCTCATCTACTTTGGGGCCTTTGTACCTTCTAGCAGAAATCAGGAGGACAGGCAGGGAGAGATGCTTCTCATTTCCTTCAGCAGGAGAATCCACAGATCAGTACTGGTGTAACTGAGAATCCCACCATGTTTTTAAGGTTGTGACACATCCAGAGGCTGAAAACAAGACAAGGGCCCGTTTTGGCGGTCATCCCCTGACTTTTCAGGGAGGGACATGCTGGCGCAGCCGGTCCTGTCCCCACCCTGCCCCGCCACCCCAGGCAAGCAGGAGCAGTGCCACCATCGCCACCGCCTGATCGCTGTACACTTGGCAGGAGGAGACAAAGCTGCTCGTTTCCATCTGCAACACTTCTCAGCCAGGAAGAAAGCCGCCAGGCACCAGCCCGTAGGCTGGGAGGCATCGGAGCAGCCACTGTTAGATGCTGACAAAGAAACCTCCCAAACCCCTTAGGCAGAGATGAATTCCCAGGACTAAAGCAATCTGACGTAGAGGGTGGTGATGCCTCTCTACCCACCTAACGTGATTTGTTCCTCCTAGATGAGGCAGCAGACAAACATAGCCGGCCCCATATGCTCTGCAGTTGTTAGATCTGCTTTAGCGAGGAGAGCCCCGATCAGCCTGACACGATAACACATACCGCAGCGTTAGAAGTCCAAATGGCCCAAGGAGCAGTGCGGAGCATCTGCTACCAACAAGGAACCAGCAGGTGAAAAGCTGCTACGGCTTCTGCCCGGAGGCGCAGACTTCCCAGCGCCGAGGCGGGCGGCAGAACGCTGGACGCGCACCGGAATTGCATCCCCCGCGGATTTACCAGCTCAGCTCAGCCCAGGCCCAAGGGGCAGGGATGAGGTCCTCGGTTCCCCACGGAGTTCATTGCTCCGCTGGTGATGAAGAGGTATTTACAGCAGAGCAGGATCCTGAACCAAGCCTGGCCCGCCAGCTGAAGCTGTACAAACTAAATCATGTATTCCCCCACTACAGATAAAACCGATGACCAATTTTAGCCTAATCATCACTTCTGCCAAAGGAAAGAGAAACTCTTTGAGGTAAGCTCCCTTGGATATAATTCTTTCTTTCCAGGTTAAAGCAGGGATGTACCTAATACATATCTGGGTCGTAATGTGGATTTGCACCTTTCCCATTAAATGTAACTGGTTCGTGTCCAACGCATCGCTTCTATTCCTAATGCTCACTTATACCTTTACAGCTTCTACATTAGCTGCGGGTGTGAAATGCCAATGGATCCAGACTTCTCTTGCTGTCAGCAGGAGTAATGCATGTAAAAGGCCTGATTTTCAGAGGTGAGGTCACCAGCATGCCCATTTGCACATCCGCTTTGCTAAATAAAGCTCCAGAGATTTGCAAAGCTCGCATATGCACAAAATGGGATGAGTTCACTGGGGTGCATACATAAGAAACTGTTCACACTTCTCATTTAATAGGCAGGTCACCAGTTGCTCTCTATACAAAATATTTGCTCTTTTACAACAGGCAGCATCTTGCTAGTCTTCATATGTGGGTACTCATATTCTATATTAATAAGGAAAAAAGCTGTACTTCTCCAGGTTACAAGATACAAGAGAAATCAGCATACCAACAGGTCAAAAAAGAGCCTAACACATTAAGCAGCTTCAGAAAATTGCCAATATTCAGTGTTTCCCTGCTTGGACCGTGCAGCTGTTGAGATGAAGAGACTGCCTGATCAGAGCTGCTGGAGGTACAGTGCTCCTGGAGCCTGCATTACGCAGGGGCATCCAGATTTGCCTTTGGGGGCTTCAGGAGAAGTGTTCAAATATTTTATTTTTTCACACCTCAGAAAAAGCCTTCTGATTGTAATGTGTTTGCACTTAATGCCTAGATACCAGTTCTTGGTCAGTGACATCTAACACACAGTATTTCCTGCCTTCTATATTTTACATGAGAACAAACTAATCATATATATGCCTAATTCTTTCTTGATTTCATCTAATCTAGAATATCTTTTAATACCTGCAATAAAGACTCCCACAGGTAATCCATATAGGCTTTTTTTTGTCATCATCTATTGTAATTATTTAGCCTCTAATGTCATCACAGCTGTGGTTTTCTGGACTTACAGGACACATTAAACACATGCACCCAAACATCATTCACCACTATGCATTATACTTTTCTTCCCTCAATTGACTATTTCTAAAGCTCTTTTTGGGATAGTGGAATCAAAATTGATCTTAACACCCCAAATGAGAAAACAGGGAATTAGTGATTGGCTATATATTTGGTTAAATGGAATTTAGACCACCTATTCCCATAGCAACTTAATTTGAATTAAAAACAAGTGATTTCAAGAATCATACCGTACTGGGGAAAGCCACGAGCAGAACACACAGGTCAGAGCATGTTTCCTGAACATCTGAGATCCCAGCCCCGAGACTATGGTGCTCAAAACATACACCTCCTTAAAGAGGTTAAAAAAACATGTTCATAATGATCAGAAGAGATGCACATTTCATACTGAGGAAAGGAAGCACTTGCTTTTCAATGAAAACGTTGATTTTGGAAAAGACTCATTAGGTTAAAGGAACTGTGCTGTCACAGACAGCATGGCTTGTATGGATCTTCATGGAAGCAGCTGTTGAATCAAGGTGTCTTTTTCCCCCCCCAAAACAAACCAGAAATTCAGTGCAAATGGTTGTTGTGTTTCATCAGGCTGACTTCATTACCTTCCTGAGTAATAGAAATCACATTTGTTTCCCTGAGCCGTGGAATACAGACATAAGCCCACGAAAAGGGGAAAAATAAGAGATGCTAATTTTCTTTGGATGAAGTAATACAGGAAAAAAATAGGGATTGACACACATTTGAGTATATATGCTCTGGATTTTTAACAAAAGTCCAAAGAAAAAAATTAAAGAAACATTTTCTAAATGTAAGCCTGTTAGTTTATTTTCATTTTTGTCACCATGTATAATTATGAGAAACTTACAGACAACTCAGAAGACTTTTAGTTTGTTGAGAAGTGCCTTTTCCAAAATTATTCTGTAGGCTATTACTTTAGCCCACTGGGTATTGTGTAGGCAAGGTGTAAGATTATGCACATGAATATTTCTGTCTACCACTTGTGTGCTGAGACAATATCAATTTATACTTCCTTCTGTCATTGGCCCTTATTCCATAGAGAATATTCTTAATTACCAGCAACACAATTTGGTAATATCACATGAAGTGTTACAGCATCATTCCTGTGATGATTTACACCTACAAAGAGCCTGATCATTGAATTTTAAACCATATATTAAGCTCAGAAGGTAGAAAATATTTTTTCTACAGGACACCATTTCTATTTTTAATAGAACTACTCTCCTTTAACTCATTGGCAGGGTTGTTCTAAAAGATACAAAGTTTTTAAACAAAGACACCATTTCTGAACATTTGAGCTGCCCTGAAAAATTCAGAGCATGCTTCTATTCTGGTTTAAATCAACTCAAGTCTAAATGCCTAAACACTTGATTTCAACAACTGTGCATAATGGACATACCTTTATGGGGATTCTAAAGAATACAAAACTAAAAATCTCAGTTGCAGAACAAGTTCACTGTATTCCTTCCTCCACTTTCTGATTGTGGTTCTACACATATTCAACCCTTGCAGGTTTATTCCAAAGTCTTTGGTAATGATGGGAATTACTCTATTGACTCCAAACTCTGCTTTCTACTGGATTATGGAAGATGTTTGTGCATTGGGTTTGCTGGAGATGGCACACTAACGAAATGAGGAATTTTATAAACACATCAGGGAGGGTAAGTGCCCAACAGAAAAGATGTCATGTACAGATCCAGAAATTAGTCTGCTTGTAACAAATAAACCAAGGAATGCTTACTAATGAGTCATGAATTTCTTTATAATCGTTTCCACATTTGGGGCATTTTTTTTTTCCTAAATAATCTACAGAAACCTTGCAACCGAACGGAGTTTTGATAGTGGTTATGATCAGAACACATCTCATATGATAAAAACATGCTAGGAAGGATTTTTTGTTCTTTGAATTACTTTTCTGAGGATTTATTTCAATCTCAAGCTATTTGCTTATCCTCCCTCCTCATCTGATATTTCTAAAATAAAAACAGGAGTTCATATCAATTTAGAAGAGTAATAAAACTAAAGAAAATTCAGGCAGAACTGTAAACATGGTCTGTTTTAAAGTTCCAACTCCAATAATAAGAATGTTTTGTGCTGTACTTCCCTCATGAACTCAGCTTTCCATACTGCATTCAGTGTTGTAATAATGCAAATCAAATACAAATTTTAATAACTCCTTCTATTAAAGTGATCTATTAATGTTTTAAGACTCCAACACTTATGAGCATGATTCTAATTGCATGATTTTGCTCCAGGCAGGTTTTACAGATCTGCCTGATCATTGGATATTTGCACCATTAGGATTATTTTAAATAATTTTTTTTTTGGAAGGGTTTGTAAAGGCCTTGTAAAGAAGGGCAGCAAGAGCCGCAAAGAAGGCACGTGCTGAGTGGCTTGTGAGCCCTTACCTTGACACAGTCCCCAGGCTTCATCTCTAAAGCTGCTGGCTCTCCCCTTATGTCCTGTTTTTTCCCCTTGAGCATCACTCAAGATCTACAGCAGGTTTCCCTCTTTCAGCAACCAAAACATCAACACAGTCTTGCACTCATGACTCAACATTTCCTCTGTACAGAATTTAGTCCACATTTTGTTCGTGACAAACGCCTACATAAGCCTCAAACAAATGAGCCTTAAAACTGGCAGTGGTCATTTTGATAGGGGGTTAAAGGATTACTATTTACTGAAGGTTGCTAATTGCACATGGAGGTGGGGTTCCTTGTCTGCAAAACCAAGGTGTTATTTAACGCGCACGGCTTTACCCACTCCAACGGTGCTAGTTCTTCTACTGGTGTTCTTCTAATTTGGTGTCGCTCCTCTGGCACAACAGAAAAGATTTTCTCTGAAATATCAGGCATGCATTTTCCATGCAGGATGGAGTCTTAGCAGAAGGACTTGCTACGGAGCTTACACACTGGCAAAGAAAGTGGGCAAGCTGTGCAAAGCCTCCTGAGATATTTTTACATTAATGGAAACACTTTGTGCTGTGGCACAAAGTTCTCTACTATTGCTCCTCAGAAGCCATCCCAAACAAAACCACCCCGAGATATTGAATTGATGATACAAATGGATTACGTCTGGGGTTTCCCATGAAAACCTTGTTCCGTTTTCATGAGGTTTTCCAACTGAAAAAAGTTAAAGATGTTAAAGATGTTTCAAAGTCATTAAGTGTGTCCCAATAAATACTTTTTAAAATTAACATTTGCTTTGAAATATTCATTGGTTTATTTTAATTTATAAATGAAAGCAAAATTGAAATATTTTGAAATTACTGAAGGAAATGATTCAGTGACTTTTTTTTTTAAACTCATTGGTTTGCCAGAGAATTAGTTGGAAAAATGGAATCTTGAAAACTCCTAAAGGACAGGAAAAGTACTTCTCTGCTAGCTACAAAATGAGAGGAAAATATGACATTTTCATTAGCAGAAAGATTTAGTAAAATACCCACATTTTTATTCAGGTTGCACAGACCTGAACTCAAACACACTTAGGGTTTCTTTCCAAGTGCGATGCTTACATATGGTAAGTGATAACTTTTTTTGTTAGACTTGATAATCTACACTCCTGGATAAGTATCTGGAGGTGTTCCAGCCTCCACAGGGGTTAGTCCCTTTTTCATACGTTGTCACAAGAAGGACAGGAAGCACAGGCAGGGAATTTCACAGTTTTAGTCCACAGATTAACACATTTAAGCAAAAATGATGATCAACTCTTAAATAATTTAAAAGTGGGCTAGCCAAGGTGACAGAGCCCTGGATGCCAGGAGGGGTTAGGCTTTGCAGGGGGGACAATACACTTTGCAGTGCTAATGGTGTGGGGCACGAACATCCCTAGATGTCGGTTCAATTTGTCAGGAATTCCTCTTCTGAACTACTACCTCCAGCTTTCTCCAGAACACCCTTGGTCCTTTTATCTGTGAGCTATCTCAAAGTTTACTGCCTGCCTATCGCCTTGGCTGAACCACACTAATAGTCAGCTAATTACACGTGAACACGCTAATTTGCTTTATGCCTTCCTCAAAAAACCATGCATGTGCAGGCATGCACATGAGCAAACTTTTGCTCATGCTATAAGATTGCAGCACCGTGTAGGACTGGTGCAGCAGCCCAAGCATTATAAAACATTGCATGCTCACTGCCCCCTCCATCGCTTGCCCCCACCAGGCCACCACCAATGCTCATCATTCCTGATCTGCAACATCACCTGTTGCTCCAGCACCAGAAAGTGGAGCAAAGAGAAATACGTGTTTGTCATTGAACCGAGAAGGAAGACGAGAACGATAAGATCATAGCCTGCAGCACTTTGTTTATGAGAACATCCTTCCAGTGATATATGCCTGCACCAGGTGAAAGTATTGTGTCACCCCTAACATATTTTAAATGCCAGGGCTGTCATGCAAGAAGACAATGATGAACAAGTTTAAACAGAATATGGTATTGTAGCCATGCACAGTGTTACCCTTCAAAGGTTTGTATCAGTAGCATTTAACAAAACATTTCCTGACTGCTATATTCCCCTATAGAACCTCTTTTACGCAGAATTTAAGCTCAGTGATGTTATTTCTGTTGTAAACTGATGGGGTTATACATAAGCCAGTGCACTTTCCTCAGGCAGGTTTTTCAGGCTATGTCAAATGACTTCCCAGCCACGCTCCGAGCTTCTCCTAACTCCTTGGATAGGGACTTGGGGCCCACACTTCACTTGGCATATAGGTAAATAATGGTACATCTACCCTGTGCACCGAAGAGCAGGGACGGGTCCCAGGTCACTGCATGCCAGAGGTTTACTCAGCCAAGCTGTGGTGTGCTCCCGGTGACCGAACGCCCACGAGCTGCATCACCTGGGTTGATTTCACGCACAGGAATTCACTTCGCGTGCTCCAAGACCGCCTCGTGCTGTGGAGCACGGCGAGCAGGGGCGGCTGGAGAACTCAAAGTGCACTCCTGGCCAAAGTGAAATGCCACTGGAGAAGCACCTCTGTCACAACGCAGGTACGCACGGAGCTATCATCACACGGCAGTTTTCTTCCCAGATATTTATCTTGGGCTCAACTGCACGAACACCATCGCCATGTTATAACACCATTGCGCAACACGACTCATTTTCTCAGAGTGACAGCTCAAATTGAGCCTCGGGAAAGCCCGCATCCAGCATGGTATTGGATATGGGCACGACCATATCCACCTCGGATTCAGGTGAAAGAGCTTTAGCCACGTATGTCACATGGGAATGAAGGCAACCGTGACATCAGTTTTACATCTCTGAGGCATGCTGAGGTCACAGCCACTCCATGAACCATCCAGGACAGCATTAACAATACTTTACAAGAGAAGAAAGGGAATTTCTGATTGCCTGAAAAATGCCCAAGGAGCTAGGATTTCTTAAGTGCTTACTGACGTCCTGTGTGGGCTCATGTAATGTGTTCAGCATCTCCCCATCAGTTTTCTTTTCCATAAAATGGAAACACCTTATTTTTCTCACAAGGTTATTAGGAGGACTTTCCAATTAAGGTTCTTTATAAATGTAAGTGTCTTGTGAACAGTATTTAATCACCTGACTAAAAATGGTCTCCAACTTCCCTAGGCAGAACATCAGTTTTTATAGGGACTTGTCAAGGTGCTCAGCTTAACATAAGGCTGCAGGATCATACACTGCATCTTTAAGACATAGTTTACTTCTGAATCAGTAAATGTACTAGACAAAGCAGCCATTATTTATGCATTCCTGCATACATGGCAAGGTGAAAATAATAGAATAAACATCATATACTTCATTATGATATCGGTTTACACTTCCAGGGTACACAAAAAGAGGCCATTTCATCAAGCTAATTGCCTGAAAGTAAAAGAGAGAGAACTTTAGCTATTAGTCTATTATGGGGCTTTTTTCTTAATCACAAATAGGGGCCGTGTGTCCCCAGGGGGATGTGTATTCTAATTTACAATTGAACTACAGATCAGAGCAATCAATCTTGTGCAGCACTTTTACAGTGTAATTGCTGCAACATAACAAATAAAAAAAGCAGCCTAAGTCGAGTTTCAGCTTGAGGTGGAGATATTTACCAGGCATTGGGTCGGGGTGGGAGGGAGGCAGAGAGAGAAGAGAGGCACCAAAGCCATGAATATGCAATGAGGGCTCATTAGTGCCCCAGTGTTGCCATGACGAATGGCATTATCCCCAGACTGGTGCGGCCTAAACATGAATTTTATAACGACCCATTTATCATGACTTGTCATGGATTTCTTTACTGTACTTTCTACTGGCTCTCACACCTTCCTCCATTATCACCTCAGAATCCCTTCCTTTCGTTATTTTATCTTATTCTAGTTCAGTTTTTGGTAGCGATGCCCACAAAGAGAAGACGACTGCAAGCAGCAGCACGCTGGTGCTCAAGAGCAGCTCAGAGATTCCTAAGCTGGAGACCCACCGCCAAACATGTAGGTGGTCTTCAGTCCACTTACTAGCAGATAAGTGTCCTCGTTGTCACAAATATCTGCAATCTTGTCAGTTGACTCAGCAGAAAGGTCTCGGATTGACTGAGCATCGAGACAACTATCTTTCCGTGCTGGCAGATGTGATGGATGAATCTGTTTTGTTGACCTAGGCCTGTCTAAAAGTGCTCTTCCTCAGCCCACGCCAGCGATGTGCACCGTATAAAAATTCACCCCTCGCCTCTACATCAACAGTACTAAATCGGGTAAATAGACAACAATTGCATTCTGCCCAGCTCCAGTTAGACTGAAAAAAATGTACTGGATGCAAAACTTAAGTGCTAGGAAAAGCATTTACCTTCCAGGAGCAAGAGGTAATAGTCAACTCCACAGGAAAAGAAAATTACTGCAAAGTAATTAGTGTGTCTGGCTTTAGCTCATTTTTGGTCACTGCACGTTGTCTCTGTTTTACTGCTGTCCCTTTGGCCTACCCGATTCCACATTTAATATACCACTGCTTATAAAGAAATCCCTGCGGCTCAGAAGGCTGAATTGCCACTGCTGGGGTAGGGCCCGCTCACCAGTATATAGAGGCTTTCATTTCCCAAGTTATGAATCTGACATCTCATGGCCAAATCCATGCCAGTTTATTTCTGAGAAGTCTGTCCTCATTATTTACCCCAAATAGTTTCACTGTCAGTATGCCTTTTTTCCCCCGCTATGAAGTGGCCTGAGTATCTGGAAGTATCAAGCCTCTCTTTGTTGGATTTTACACTTTTGCTATTACAAGAATTTGTCTTTGGGGATAGAAAAATCAAGCAACTTATTTCCAGCTATTACTTGGATAGGACTTCATGTTCTTAAACAAGTTGTGAGCTCCCATGATCTCTGAAAACAACTCTCCCGAGGTCTTACATCAGGATAGTCCTGCAGTTCTTTCATTACTCTACTGGATGTTTGAAAATATTAAAAGGCATCTAACATCCCAGTCCAGCAATTTATAGACTCGGAGTCTGGTGCTGTAGTCCTCAAAGCCTCTATTTCTTCCAGAAAATCCACACTTCGCTATTATTGTCGCCAAGACAGGCACGTGTTTCACTAGGGAAGCAGTTTGTCAAAGCAACAGTCCATTACCCAAAGATTCATCACAGGTTCCCCCTTCATTGCACGATGGAAGAGAGGCTGGATGTCAGGACGTGACGGGGAAGGAAAGCTTCTTGCAACAAGGTGCACGAGGTAGGTGGCACACCTTGATTTAAGCTGGGCATGGCTGATTAGGCCAGCATATGCTGATGTGTTACTGCCATCTTTTTTTTTCTTCAAACCTGTGTTCCTTTAGAATATACATGTAGTTTTTAAAGCCCCAGACAGCACCCTGCACAAATCCCTGACCTTTGATGGAAAACCCCAGATCTCCCTGCAATACAAACGATGCTCTATTACCAGAAGACAAGAGGAAAAAAATATCCCTCTTAAAGAAGCAAACCAGAAATGACTGCTAACATTGCAGAAAGCATCCACTGCATTCACAGGGACTCGGTACACAGCAAATATTACAACTATTCCTAAAAAAAAATGCTTGCTCTGTGCCTAGGTGATCTGGATCATCTGTTGAGTGAAGAGAATGGAGAGTAGCCAGAAACAATATGGCATAATTAAATTACTTTTAACTCCTATCAGGAGTTCTAAAGCTTGCTGTAGTCAGTCTATGACTGATATGCCTGATTGCAGAGTCACTATCTGCAGCTTATGAGATGGAATAAGCAGACATCTGTTTGAGTTGGTTTTAGTAATTCAGTCCTATCCAGGAAGTTTTTTCTATTATTGTATACCAATACTTGTGGGTCCCTCAGGGAAACACGCTCATCTTTCTTTCACTCATCAAAAAGACAGACATTGAAACAAAGAGGCCAGCCAATGCAGATGACATCTAGCTCTGTCACCTTAACACCCAGTATCACTACAATCACATCATGGACTTCTAGGTTGATACCAACAACCATATGGAGGGCAGCTGCCTGAGACAGAAAAGCATTCACTGTTCCTCAGTCCACAAACAACAATAATTAAAATAAAATAATTGCAATCCTTAAGTCCTTGGTACTAAACCATCAGGCCTCTAATTATAGGAAACACCCAAATTCGAGGAGGAAAAGAACTTTCATTGGCACATGAATCCAGCTTCCAATAAAAATATCAGCTGTGAGATTGTTTCAAGAGAAATTAAACATAGGCAAGATTTTGAAATGGAAGACAAGCATATAGTGTGGAACTAATTGTTTATCCAGAATTCAAGGGAAGTTTAGCAACTGACTGCTTTCGGATCAGAAGTCAGCTGCGAACAAACTCACTTGAAAATACTGCACCAAATGTGTATTTTAATGCAATCAAATCTTGACCACAGGATTATGCAAACTTTCATCCAGCAGTTTGCTACATTTACAGATAGAATTCTTAACAGGAAAGAAAAAAACTAGGGAAGAACTGCAGGTGTGATTACTATATAATGCTGTTCACTATCTGTTCAATTGACATATTTAGAAGAAAAATTAAAAAGCAGATACTATTTCCTCATATAAAACAACACACTTTAAAGGCATGTAAAATGCACCCTCAGAATGAGTATTGTACTCTAATTTGAACACCTAGACAGTGCCAGGAATACATCCCACTGTGCCTGCAGAGACTACCAGTTGTACTACATAAACCTCAGTCTTCTTTCGGCTTTCTTTTGTGGATAAATCCCTCCCTTCTTAATTGTATTTCAAAAAATGGCCTAATATTTTTCCCCACTGTACTCCTTCCAAAGCTTAGCTTTAGGCATCCTAATAAATGATGCATCTTCTCCCCTGGTTCTATATCAGTTTTGACTTTCAGCTTCCTCCACCTTTCCTTGTTCGGGTCCAATGGCTTGCTGCTTTCCACTTTTAAACAAACAAACAAGATGCCCTTTCCCCCCTCCTCCCCCACTTTCCTTAATGACATCTTCAGTCATTAATGAGTTAATAAAAATCTCAAAGTCATCTGGGAATAGATAAGGGGAAAGAAAGAAGAGTATTGTACACATAATGACAGGCTCCCTGCTGGCCCTAAGATGTCATGGGTCAGCCATGTTAAGAATGTGTGTGCCCAATCATCTGCTGATTTTTATCAGCAAGGCCTCAAGCAGAATCTGACACGGCCAGTTTGGGAGTTACAATGAATAAACAATGACTTCTTGGATTGTTGGCGGCTGTATGATAGAGTGAGAGGGTTTATATATACTAAAACATGATGACATTAGCAATCAATATACCAATTACTGGACAAGTTATTGGACGAAGAATGCACGTCTTGAGCTTTGTGCACTTTGAACATACTACCAGTGATGGAGACCACAGAAATAATGGTACTTAACTCTTCCCAAGCTAGATATGCTAATTCCTGACAATGCCTTGAAGTTAGAGTGCATGGTAAAAGAAAACCTCACCTGATTTAGCATATTAAGACTTTCAGATAGAGGACATATGCCTGACAAATTTCTTTTTCATTAGGACTTAAAGGAAGAAAGGAATAGATTTTTCAAGTGAGCATTTGGATGTTAGAACAATGGCTTCTAACAAATTGAAATTTTCTCCATAAAATTTCAGAGGAAATCAATTTCTTTTCACCCAAACACCACGAGCATACTACACAAACTTCATCACCGCAAAGTTAGAACACATCTCTTACAGGCTGGTATAGACAAATATCCCAACAGCTCTCACCTGCCCATTCTGCAACAGAGAAAGGAAGATAAAACCAAGACACTCCTCTCTTATTCCTGTGCTACCAGAAATGCATTCTTGCATCTGTTCAGTGTCACCCTCTTGCTTCCTTTAGTCAGCTCAAAATATTCAGTGTTTACGAGTTTGTCTTCTATTATTCTGGAAGTGATCGTGAAGATTCAATGCCAGTATTATAATTGAAGCCAGAATCAACTGTGGTTATGTCAGTCACCTAATTCAAAGCACAAATGTAGAGGACAACTGAGGCGGAGACCAACGTGGTGTGTGGATCTGCCATATCTGGGGGCACAGCAGAAACACTGTCTAGATTGGATTAAGTGGTATCACCTCTCCACTGTCCACTAAGACGGACAACTCCATGACCTAATGGAAAACCCATGGGTTTTGCCCTGAGATGAATCACTAAAATGTGGGAAAGATTTTATGATGGCTCTTTCGCCAAGATCTGGGAAGCAGAGGTGGGGAAGCAGCAATGCCACACACACTGACTTTTGCTCAGGTCAGAGCAAACAAGGCAGGGCATAAATATAAAATTTAACTTTGCCTCCTAGGGCATCGGCCAGCACAGAAATTGTGGAAAAAAAAAAGCACCACGTATTTCATGTAGATCATGGGTTGAATAAAATCTTAAGATGCATCTCTTACAGACCCCTCTTGTAATGTAGGAGCTAGAACACTGCTCTAAATTACAATCAAGTCTGCTCCAGCTTCTCAGAGCACTAAGCACTTCTCAGTTGTGTGGGGCAGCAATGGCAGAGGGATCAGTCCCAGACATCGGGGAAAAATAGAGGAGACCACATCTGGTTTTAACTGCAATGGTTATGAAATGTTCAGCTGTATCCTCTCAAATGGCTCTTCCCTTCCCATTCAATTCTTGAAAAGTTTGGAAGTGAATTTGTCCAGCACATCTGATATGACTAACAAAATGCTTTTAAATGTAAATGTTTCATAAAATAGCACCATTACCACACATCACAGTGAATACAGTTGAAAAAACTCGATCCCTCCTCCGTAATTTACAATTAACTTTTTGCCTCAAGGTAACAGCTACGTTCGCAAAAATAATAGTAATAGACTGACCTTGTTATGAATGGATAACAAGCTGGAAACAATATAGTTTGTCACAGAGCATTAACTGTTACTGTTGAAATTGTAAATAATGTGTATAGAACTTACAATGTAAATGGCTCCCCTTAAAAATATTAATTATGTCGATTAAACACTTGATGCATAATGGATTATTTTGAAACCTATTCAAGTCCACGTCAGACTGAGTACACCATTCCCTAAGATCCCATTCCTAGACTACTGGAAAACCCATGTCTGCGCTCTGACTGCTCATGGTGGACAAAGGGTTTACAATGGAATATCATCTTAAAAATATACAGCTGCTTCTGGTGTTTAGATTGCTTGCACACTTTTTCACTGAGTACAGCATCAGAAAATTAGACTGTTAGAGACACGGGACTCTTCTAAGAAGCTTTTTGGATGCTTTGGAAACTAATGAAAACCAACCCTCATTCAACAGTGCTGGCCACTCACTGGAGGATCTCTATGGGATACAGAGCACACCACTGTCTTTTATGCCACTTTGTAATGGGACAGAGGAATACCAAGAAGTTTTTACACCTGGCTGGTTTCTTACAAAGTGGTGCAACTCATCACCCATAAGGCAGCAAAAGCTTTGAGGGCTGATGCTGCTCAGCTGATCTCCTCTTTGTATGTCCTTCGGAGCCAGGGCTGCAGTCATCTGGGAGGAGATTGCTATCACATGGCTTTAGAGAGCAACCCCAAACTGGTATATAACACATGGCATAGAAAAGATCAGACTTCTCTCCCAAGTGCCTGGGGACTACTAATTCACAAACAGGAGACTAAACCATATTTTTGTGCCTTCCAACCACAATAAGTGCTCCTCAGCTGTAGCTCAACACTGGACTTAACAGCACAATACTTCAGTGTTCTGGCTAATTACCATGTATAGACTGTTGCATTATAAAGGAGGGATTCCCGCTAGATTATCCACATAGAGAAAGTGATATTAAAACGACAAGCCACCAAGAGGTCAAATAACCAGTTGCCAGAAGTTAGAATAACTAGAATGTGGAGCAGCAATATCTGGGGAGCTGGCATATGTCCCAGGACTGGTTGTCATACAAATGAAAGAAAAGACAGCTGGAATCTTTTTGGATTGACTGTTATTTTCACCGAATATAGTGTAAATCTATCACTTTGGTTTTTCAACCAAATGCCTGAACTGGGAGTTAAGAAACCGATTCAGTAAAATATAAAGTCTCTTTATACATCATTTTTCCATGTGTGAGCTTCATCTACTTTGTTAAGTTTAATCCTGCGGGACCAAGGACTGTTCAGACTGTGTGAGCATAAAGAGCTATTATAGTCAGGGCTCTTCAGTACTGCCGTGATCCAAGCAAATACATTCTAGCCATTCTTGCCAAAAGGTGTGCTCTCCTGTCTTGGGAGGAAAAATCACTGCACGTGTATAACTGAGCAAGCACCTCGTCCCCATGACAGGGTCAAAATCCCAGCACATGACTGGTTGGTAAGGAACACTCCGATTTCCCTGCACCACATGCTTTTCCCTGGGCAGCTCTTGTTTCACCTTCAGTTAAAGTTTAGCTGTTTGCTATACATTTGGTGCCATCTCTTTAAAGATGTACATCTGAATGGGCAAGAAAGTGAGGGATTAGCAGTGGGCAGAGGTCAAGTCCGTCAAGACTTTAAGCATGTCATTGGTTGTAAAAGAGATTACATTACTGGCAGCTCTTTGCCAGATCAGTACTTCGATGCCAAATGTTAATCCTTGCTGGGGACACGATGGCTTGTAAATGTTACAGGAGAACACAGTTCTTCCTGTAGAAAACAGGCATTTATGGTTAAAACACAGGGATTATTTTCTCATGCTTACGTTTGCATTTCATGCCAATTCACTCTTGCTTGCTCTGAGCTTCGCTTCAGTATGTACATTTAATCGCTTCAGATCTTTATTTCTATAACTAAGGAGAGCATGGTGGAGTTTTTAAAGCTCTAGGTAACAGAAGAGCTAGAGCTTAGCCTCATGTTTTGCCAGAGAGCTGGCAACACGCGGCAAACTGTCTGCTTGCTGAACCTTAGTTTTCCCATCTATAAAATGGAGCTGCATGTAAAAAGGATCCTGCAGGTTTTATTTATGACTGTCAGAAGAACAGTATTTACTGGATTTATAAAGCAATCTGCCTTTTTTTAGTGTCTAGCTATAACTTTGTCTAGTATGTTTAATATCTGTGACTTCACGTAACATCCTTTCCTACAATTACATGGTTTAGGCGAGCTGGTTTCTAGGTCACACATTTATACCAGGACAGCCAAGGCACAAGTCCACACAAAATTTCAGAATAACAGAAACCTCAACTGGCCCAAATTTGTTCTATCGTGGACTGAGAGCATAAGTCTGGGTGTAGCCAGCAGCTGTTAAGCATGTGCAGGACACTGTACACGACTAAGCATAGTCAGGAAATTAATATTGCACCAGTAGATCTGCAAGCAGCTGACTATGCTTGTACAGCTATACCTCAATGCCCAGTCTATGGAAAGTCCTTTGGCTTTTTACAGGACACCATGTGAAGGGAAGATAGCAGACAGGAGCAAGCTGTGCTCCCACCTGCTCTTGGGATCTTGAGATCCTCAGTGTGTGTGCCTCAGTTTCTCATCCAACTTTTGGGAGGTAACAAAAACTTATGCTAAGGCAGAAATCAATAAAGCTTCACTTTAAAGGGTTTGGTGAGGTCAGAAACACCAGTGCCTCCTGCTTGTGGTTTCTGGAGTAAAGGGGATTGTGCAACTTCCCAGATAGATTTGATAACAGAGTTCATAAAAGAAAAACAAATTCAGCCGGGGGAAACTCGAGCTTCTAAGTTTCATGCCACATACACTTAGTACCCATAAAATCAAAATATTCCCGTAGAAGGGAATTCGACATGTATTTTTCTGGCAATAAGTAAAAATGATATGTGCCACACTAAGTATTAAATTGTGTTAGTTTGGTTTTGTTATGCAGATGGATTTTTTTCTTTCACTTCTACTCTTTGAAATGTTTTGAATTAAAATAGCTTACTCAAGGTCACCAAAGGCATATGGTCCTGCTCAAAACTTTAAACAAAACATTAGTTTTTACAACCTTTTGTAATTTGGTATTGTATACAACATGGTTATAGACGGAGTTTCTGTAATCTTTGCAGTGGGTGACAGAAATATGAGAGCCAAATTTATAAGCCATTTAGTGAAGCATTTAATCAATTTCATGCATAGGAAATAACCGATTGCTTTGCTTTATCAATCTTGCTTTCTCAGAGACCTGCACTCACCCCAACCTCAAAACACTTAAGTGTTGGGGGGAACCATATGCAAAAATGTAATGCTGTACACAAACTGTCAGGAACTTCTGAGGGCTGCTTAAGCTTACTTGCCAGCATCAATAATCCTTCTTGAGGTTGTTAATATATTTCAGAAAGAAGGCAGAAAGCCTAATATATATAGGAAGTTGCAAGGCCTCTTTCTACTGTTATTCATTAAACACCCTTTGTCTAGAATGAGTCTGACTGTCTAGAGTTATGCTGATTAAGTTTGCCTCTAATACTAAAATGTTTGTGTATGTTGCCTCTAATCACTTACAAACACTTAAAAAACCATCCCTGCATCAGAAGTCCCTGTGTTTCCATAAAATATAAATGACAAATACAATTTGACAAATTCAGAGACACTGCTTGAGACAACACTACTCACTACAGCCTTAAGAAAAACAACACACTGAGGTCTAGACCATCTTGAACCATGTAAGAGTTAAAAGTCACACTTACCCACAGCTGTAGCTTGAGGACTGGTCTGGGGCTTTATCTTGTTACAAATGGAAAGGAAGGACTAGAATGGTTCCTCTTCTGGCCTTCAAACCATGGCTCTGGATGGCCCACCTGACCCTTGGCATCATGCAAGCAGAGGGGAAGGGCACTCCTCACGTCTTCCACAAGGCAGCTGGTGAACCAGAAGATCCTTAGCTCTGCTCTGGAGATAGGGGAGCACCAGTGTATGGGCATATGCCAGCATAATTTATTACTCTTTCAACAGGAAAACATTGTCTAAACCAACCACATTTACTTGTCCTCCATCTGAAAAACCTAACTGGATTAAGAGGTAGGGTTTAAAAGGCTATTTCAGAGCACACTTTTCTTTCTCATGTACTACAACAGCTTTTACAATACCCCAAGCAGAGTACTACAGTGACTTTCTTTCCTGAGTGAAAAATTCCTGAAGGACCAAAAAGGCAATCTCTCTGATAATCATCAGCTGCTCAACTATATTAAATTTAGACAAGGCTACAATAGTGCCAGAGTTGTCCCCTGCCCTCTAAAATTAGAACTGAAAGAATGGCGGGCATAGCGCTAAATATATAACTCATTTAAAAATAATGTGCTCTCAGGCTTTCCTAACGCTTGAAAAACTGATCATCATAAATCCCTACAGATCTGTTTGCACAGGCAGCCCACCTCCACCAGCCCCAAACACGCTTCAGTAGGATATGTCCTTTCCTCAACATCCACTTTTCTCTACAGTACACAGGGAAAAAAATAGTAATGTTTGCTGCAGTTAAAGGATACACTACCCATTTTTCCGGGGAGGGGGGGTGGAAATTAACCTGGCCTCTATCTTCTATATAGAAAAGNTGATACACTACCCATTTTTCCAGGGGGTGGGGATTAACCTGGCCTCTATCTTCTATACAGAAAAGGGGGAAAAAAAGGATAAAAAAACAAATGAGAAGTATTTCCTATCTCTTCCTAGTCGTGGCAGAGTAGATAAAGGCTAACCATTTGAAGCATTAAGAAGTGGTAGCTTTAGATTTTCAAGCTACAGAACTAAGCAGATCTCTAAAAAGGAAAAAAAAAATTAAGAAGCCTCATCTCTACTTCTGTTTCTTAGATCTCCCAAAGCCTGCCATTAACAACTTTGGAACAAACAGAAGCAGGATGGATTAAGAGCAGATTTGTGGAGAAGCAGATGAACAGATGAGTCTCATCTCTTCCTTCAGGTTCAGAGCAGCTTCTCCCCAAACAGAAAATCTTCCCCTTCCTTCCCAACTTCACTCCAGCAGCCTGCAGCACCCCCTAAAGAAGACACCCCGAGAGAAATAAGCCTGGGCCTCCACTGAATTTATAGCCAGCTGGGGCCTGTGGTGTAAATGGGCCCAGAGGAATGCTGGGAGCTTGGAGGACTTAAGTGGTTTCCATCTCATGAGGGAAAAGGTGTTTTGGAAAATGTAGGCTTTTATTTGCCAGCTGTTTCCCCTTTTCAGTTATTTTGACTATCAGAGCACCTGTAGCAGATGCTGAGCCTTTAAGAAGAGCACCATGAGGGCAGGGGGAGCATTTGCTGGGGGTGTGTGTGGAGGAATGTGAATGTGCTCCCCTGCTTGGTGTGGTTCTTTGTGAGGGCAGGGAGAGCTAAACCTGGGCTTTGTGAAAAGTAAAACCTCTTAACTACAGAAATAAGTCCTGGTGGTTATGTGTGAAGTTGAGCTGTTTTACTTAGAGGTGACTTCACTGCTTTACTACAAAATTTGGCTAAAAATAGTTATTTTTTTCCTTCAGCTACCCCCTTTTTCCCTTTTTGTTTTTGGGAACCTAGAGAGGCCTCAGTGCTGTGTGCTTGGCCTGTGCAGGCCTGAGAGGTGCCTGTGCCACTGGAAGTGGGTCTGGACTTGATCTGCTGCAAATATAAAAGCTTGTTAGTGAAGCAAACAGGTCATATTACACTATTCTTGTACCTTAAATAAATCAAGAAAGGTGTAAATGTGCTAGTTGTGAACTTATTTCTCCCTTGGGCTGCTTCTATGAGATGTTTCTTTCTCTTCCTCCCCCCTCATTTCTACCTTTGCTGCTTTGGATGGCATCCACTTACTGGGAAGGTTTTCTGAAAATAGTAATATTGAAAAGGCATGTTCTCTGTTTGCTCATCTGGAATATTCTAGGAGAGATTAACTCAATTCTTCACCCCATAAATTTGGGGTTCCCTTTCTAGTTTTGTCTTGGAGATATGTTAAGGCTATAAAATGTATAAGTAAAAGAAGCTGCAGTTTTCTTTCTGTCTGTCTTTCTGTCTGTCTTTCCTTTTTTTTTTTTTTTTTTTTTTCTTCCTGGATAGAGGTATACCTAATCTTAATCACGAGGTGATCTGTTGTTTGTTAAAATAGCAACTGGAATAAAAACATCTTTGTTTTTTTCTGATGGGGGAAGACAGATCCTACCTGGAAAAGTTTGTCACTATATGAATCTAGGCTACTGGGAGGAACTCAAAGTTAAATATTTTTTTCAGGAATGCAGCATTCGGATCCAGTGATGAGCAGGCAGCGCAGAGCTCGTGCCTGGGGCTGGTGGCCATTCGCGCATGGGACATCCCAATCTGATGTCAGGGGATCTGCAGCTGACTGATGCTCTTAAGGTACTCCCTAAAACTTAGCTGGCAGAAAGGCCATTCCCCACCTTTTATCCTCTGTATCCCCAAGGAAGTGGAGGTTTGGGTTTATTCCTCTTCTCTGCTCATGAGAGTGAAAAGTTCAATTTTGTTGCTGGGAGAATGCCTTAACTCTATCAATGGGCTGCTTCTGGGGAAACTTGTGTTTTTGATAATCCTATTCTTAAAATGGTTCCTTTGCTGCTCCTAAGAGCTGTTTGCTATTCTGTGGACTTTTCCGGACTTGGTCTAGAGTTGTTGGATTTTTACCAATGAAAGTAAACTAGAATTAAAGAAATGCCACTGCCTGCTCAGTCTCAAAAGGTTGTTTTCTTGAACCAGGATAGACACAACAATTTGAAAACCTCAGTCAAGGTGGTGTTTTTTTTTTGGCTGTTTAAAAATCAGAATATTTTATGGATGTAATTTATATACAGAAAAGAAGAGGGCTATTCCCAATATTATCTTTATCTTCTAGACATAAATAACAAACAACTCCGGTAATCAAAATTTACTGCAATTGTAATAGGTTTTGGCATCGTTTATGTATCGCAGGGAATGTTAACATAATGTTGACTTTCAGGACTGAGGCCAGGTTTGTTGTTGTTGTGTGTTTTTTTTTTTTTTTTT